>JAOTQE010133396.1:0-12007 GCA_025631205.1 Nesometra sesokonis
GACACCCATACACACTCAAATCAGTTGAAAAACCTTTTCATAGAATTTTTTCACAGATTGGCTAAAAATGTAGCTAACTTCAGGTTACTACAGGCTGATCTGGAAAACTGAACCCATTGGTTGTCTATTGTGTCTTAGCATGTAAAATAACGCAAATTTTTCCGGGGCCTTCATGACCTGGACCCCCACCGGGGATCCTCGGCGGTCCCCTGAATCCCAGCCTAAATTGCTCGCAAGTCTAAACTTTGAAATCAAGACAGGCTGAACAAGAAAACGGGACCTTTTGATGGACTCTAATGTGTCTTTTAGCATATAAAATAACGCAATTTTTTTTCCGGGGCCCTCGGCGGCCCCTTGCTCCCAGCCTAAATTGCTCGCAAGTCTGAATATTGAAATCAAGACAGGCTGATCTGGAAAACTGAACCCATTGGTTGTCTATTGTGTCTTAGCATGTAAAATAACGCAAATTTTTCCGGGGCCTTCATGACCTGGACCCCCACCGGGGATCCTCGGCGGTCCCCTGAATCCCAGCCTAAATTGCTCGCAAGTCTAAACTTTGAAATCAAGACAGGCTGAACAAGAAAACGGGACCTTTTGATGGACTCTAATGTGTCTTTTAGCATGTAAAATAATTTTTCCGGGGCCTTCGGCCCCTGGACCCCACCGGGATCCCTCTGCGGCCCCTTGCTTCCAGCCTAAATTTGTCGCAAGGCTGAACTCGAAATCAAGACAGGCTGCTCTGGAAAACGGAACCTTTTGATGGACTCAAATGTGTCTTTTAGCATGTAAAATAACGCAAATTTTTTTCCGGGGCTTTCAGCCCCTGGACTTTCAGCGGGCCCCTGGATCCCAGCCTAAATTGCTCGTAAGTCTAAACTTAGAAATCAAGACAGGCTTAACTAAAAAACGGAACCTTTTGATGGACTCTTTGTGTCTTTAGCATGTAAAATAACGCAAATTTTTCCAGGGCCTTCAGCCCCTGGACCTCCACTGGACCCTCAGCGGTCCCTGGATCCCAGCCTAAATTGCTCGTAAGTCTGAACATCGAAATCAAGACAGGCTGCTCTGGAAAACGGAACCTTTTGATGGACTCAAATGTGTCTTTTAGCATGTAAAATGACGCAAATTTTTTTCCGGGGCTTTCAGCCCCTGGACCTTCAGCGGGCCCCTGGATCCCAGCCTAAATTGCTCGTAGGTCTAAACTTAGAAATCAAGACAGGCTTAACTAAAAAACAGAACCTTTTGATGGACTCTTTGTGTCTTTAGCATGTAAAATAACGCAAATTTTTCCAGGGCCTTCAGCCCCTGGACCTCCACTGGACCCTCAGCGGTCCCTGGATCCCAGCCTAAATTGCTCGTAAGTCTGAACATCGAAATCAAGACAGCCTGATCTGGAAAACTGAACCTTTTGATGAACTCTGATGTGTTTTAGCATGTAAAATAATGCAAATTTTCCGGGGCCTTCAGCTCTGAACCCCCACCGGGGGCCCTCTGCAGCCCCTTGCTTCCAGCCTAAATTGCTCGCAAGTCTGAACTTCGAAATCAAGACAGGCTGATCTGGAAAACGTAACCTTTTGATAGACTCCAATGTGTCTTTTAGCATGTAAAATGAGTTAACGAAAATTTTTCCGGGGCCTTCAGCCCCTGGACCTCCACTGGAGACCCTCAGCGGTCCCTGGATCCCAGCCTAAATTGCTCGTAAGTCTAAACTTCGAAATCAAGACAGGCTGAACTGAAAAACGGAACCTTTTGATGGACTCTGTGTCTTTAGCATGTAAAATAACGCAAATTTGTCTGGGGCATTCAGCCCCTGGACCTCCACCGGAGGCCCTCACCTATCCCCTGGATCCCAGCCTATTGCTCGTAAGTCTATACTTCGAAATCAAGACAGGCTGAAACTGAAAAACGGAACCTTTTGATACTCTAATGTGTCTTTTAGCATGTAAAATAACGCAAATTTTTCCGGGCCTTCGGCCCCTTGAACCCCTCCGGGGCCCCTCGGTGGACCCCTTCCTCCTTGCCTAAATTGCTCGTAAGTCTGAACATCGAAATCAAGACAGGCTGATCTGGAAAACTGGACTCTGATGTGTCTTTGCATGTAAAATAACGCAATTTTTTTCCGGGGCATTCAGCCCCTGGACCCTCAGCGGTCCCCTGGATCCTAGCCTAAATTGCTCGCAAGTCTAAACTTCGAAATCAAGACAGGCTGAACTGGAAAATGGAACCTTTTGATGGAGTCTAATGTGTCTTTTAGCATGTAAATTAACGCAAATGAAAAACGGGACATTTTGATGAACTCTGTCTCTTTAACATGTAAAATAAAGGGCCGCACCCACCTACCGCGATAGCATTCCCGATGCGTTCACGACACGATTGGTACACGACACGGTGCTTGTGATCTTTTCGCGAACGTGTCGCGAACGCGTTGTGGTGGGAAAAAGCGCGCCACGGTTACACTCAAACGACAGTCGATATCTCTCAAGCTACAGGTTGAGTGGCTCGTCTTGATAGCTGCGCTTTTAGGAGTTTCTGCAAGTCAAAATTTAGTTGAGAAATAGGAAAGAGACAGTGGAAAAGACAGCTGCTGGGTTAGAGCATGGAGAGAGGGACTATTTTATATATGCTAGTCTTATTTAATCCCACAAGTGTGTAAAAGTAGGAACCTATGTTCATTTTGAGGGGAAGGGCGGTTAGGTTTGGAAACAAGTATATTGACACCATGGAGGAGTAGACTATGTCAAAAATTTTAAAAAAAAGCCATGTGTACATACGGTATACAGCATACCTTTTGTTTTGAAAGAGGAAGAGGCGTTTTTCTCTAAAAATCCGGGCACTTTCTTTTGGAAATAAAGAAGAAAAGTAAAATGAAAATGGTTGTGGCTGCTCGTTGTATAATAAAAAAACGGGACATTTTGATGGACTCTAATGTGTCTTTTGGGGTGTCAAATACCGCAATTTTTTTCGGGGACTTTAGCCCCTGGATTCCAGTGGCCCTCGGCGCCCCTGGTGCCCATCCTAAATTTCTCGCTTGAGTCACAAGTCTAATATAAACTTCGAAACCAAGAGAGGCGGGACATTCTGATGGACTCTAATGTCACGTTTCTTTAGCGTGTGAAATAACGCAATTTTTTTTTCCGGGCCCTAGCGTAAGTTGCTTCTTCGATCGTAAGTCTGTTCCCACCTTTCATTCCATCCTGGCTGCCCCCTGTGTAGGCCTGTTTTAACCAGGTTTGAATGTAGGCCTACATGTGGGATTTGATTAGGAGTTCCGCATAATAGTCCCAAGTCGAACCTTCCCATTACAATTCTTAAATACGGTCCTGATGCTCTATATAGCATTTAATGTAATAGACGAGTGCACAAGAATATTCCAAGAGGAGTAGCAGGCTTAGCCAAGTTCTTAAATGGGATCAGTCGAGTTAGTCTTAAAGTGCGTTCCTTCAGCGAGGGCTGCCCCCCCCCCCCCCAGAGAAAAAAATTACCATTTTCGTCGAGGAAAAATAAAAATATTGTACAATTGACCCTAAAAATAGAGAATAGACATGCAAATTGGCCAAAAAACGGGGAAATAACGTTTTTTTTTGTTTTTGTTTTTTTTTTTGCTTTCGAAACCAAACCAGTAGGCCTAACCTGCCAGGAATAGCATGTAAAATAACGCAATTTTTTTGGGGCCCCCAGCCTAAATTTTGAGGTCTCACCACAAAACTGGTAGGAAAATCCAAAATTGAGTTATATGTACCTTTTAACAGAACATAAGCTGTAATCTGCACTGTAAAATCATTTATTGGATAAGTAGATACTAAGATATGACCATTAGAAGTTGTCATATATAGAAACACTGTTTTGAGAAAATCACCCATAAACTAATCGGAAAATAAATAATTAAAATACTATAAATCTCGGAAAATCTGCATGACGGACACTTTCCTGCAAGAAAACTGACCTAAAAAGTATTATAATGGAATATATATACCCTAGCACTCATAATTAAACTAAATTTGTCAAAAATTTGACTTCAGACCTATTTTGGTGATTATCTCAATTTTATCCCCCCTACTATGCGACTCATTTTGTGGTGAGACCTCACAATTGCTCGCTTCGCTCGCAAGTCTGAACTTCGAAACAAAAACAAGCTGGTGGTCTGGAAAACAGGACATTTTGATGGACTCTAATGTGTCTTTTAGCATGTAAAATAACGCAAATTTTTCTGGGGCCCTCAGCGGCCCCTATCCCACATACTAAATTGCTCGCTTCTCTCGCAAGTCTGAACTTCGAGACTAAAACAAGCTGATCTGGAAAACGGGAAAATTTTATGGACCCACACCTGGGGGACCCTAGCCCCACCCTAAATTGCTCTCCCCTTGCAAGACAGGCTGAACTGAAAAAACGGGACCTTTTTATGGACTCTCGCGGGAAAAAAACCAGACAGGCATCAGGGCACCCTCGACCAGTTGTGGGCTAGATTGGGGTGGCCGTGTCCCCAGTTTTTAATTTGACAAGCAAAAAGTTTTCGCATGTTTTTTAGGTGCTTTTTGTATGGAACTTTGAAAATACCCTACAGAGCAGATGCGCCCCCCCCCCCCCAGAGTAATCAAGTGGGGAGGCCTCGCCATGGTTTCTTAGTAAATCTTCTTTCCGACCCGTCCAGTTTCAATAGCGTGGAATGAATGAAAGTTGTGATGCTCGATCTGGATGGGATGCTAGTCCATTGCAGGTTACTTCCCAGCAATTTGCTGGTACCGATCATACAGCGGGGTAGACTGAAAAAATGTAGGTGCGTTACTCACAGGCACACAAACAACTGGTATGAGTGAGTCTTGAACTCTCGACCTAATTGGGATTCTGAACCACAATTGCTGTGCCAACTATTCCCTTTCTTTGCGATTACGGTGCTGCATATGAAAATACTGCAGAACATCTTTCAAATCAGACTGCATTTTAAGCCATTTATTTGTCTCTTGTGAATTTAATGTACACCAATATGGTCATACGTGATAAAAATGGTCACCCGGGACTGGTGCTGTTGCTTGTGGTTAAAGCAGAGTTTTAGTGTACAAGTCATTGTCGTAAGGGTGAAGCTGTATGTACTGCAGCTCTGCACACAAGGAACGGAAGGTGGCTTTTTACGTACCGCAGCTCTGTATACATGTACAGTAACAAGAAGTGCTTTATACGTACCGCAGCTCTGCACACAAGGAACGGAAGGTGGCTTTTATGTACCACAGCTCAGGATAAAAGGAACGGGAGTGTATGCACCTTTGTATAAACGTGCAATTGTTCGTACCGCTCACAACATTATTTATTTCTTTAGTTTAAAACAATGGGAAGGCTTACTTAATATTACCAAGGTAGTAGACGCAAGGATGTATTTTATACCTCCTTATAGACGTATGATAATAATCTTAGCTTCTAAACAATATTATCTACTTATTAATTGCACTACATTTAAAATTATTGTATTACTTAAATTTAGACAACTATGGATATAAATTACGGTGACTTTTGCATAAAAATGGAGTTTTTGGCATTAGTCATTTTTCTGACCATGTTTTCAGCTGCCATTTAGAATTTTAATGGATGCCATGGAAACCTTTGTTTATCCAAAGGCCTATACAGATCTCAAAATATAACACATAGTGTCTAAATTTTAAAAAGGGTCACTGAATAGTTAGAATACGATCAGAACATCATTTTTATTTCCTTCAGGTCATTTCCATTGAGGTTAATTTAGAGGGGGATGTAAATGATGAGAGGTGGCTTGTAATTTTTATCATAGTGGCCCACTCCACTTTCTAACGGCCCCTGATTACCTAATCACAGGGCATGCCGTTTCTGCCATAAAAGCCAGAGCTTCACACCAAAGGCCTCTTTAACGGCTTTAGCCCCAAGCTTACCACGAAATTCGCCCCATCTTTAAAAATCTTGCCGACGCCCATTTGATTTGAAAAATACAATAATGAAATATAATGTACTGTAGGCCTAATAAATTATTATAACTCATTGAAGAAAAAAATCCAGGTCCATGTGGGCGTGGTTGGCGGTTTTATTCTGAACAAAAAAAATTGTTATTTCCCCATTTTGGTGCTCTGGTACCTTGTTTAATGCCCTTATGTCTATTTTTGGGTTTTATGGTTGATTTTGGACCCTGGCGCCCCTATTATAAGGGGAACACTCATCCCCAAATCCGCCCTGATTTTGGTGATTACCAATGCATGTTTAATTTTAGTAATCAAGTATGATGAAATGAAATTACTGGTCCAGTTGTCTGATCCAGCCTAACTTGATGATAAACCAGTTCATAGGATTGAAAAGCAAGCTAATTTATCAACCTATTCTGCCATCTTCTAGGAAAAGGCATTATCTGCAATGTTCTTTTTTTTAATTTTGGCTTATATTACTCCTGGTACTACTATCACTTTAATTTAAATCACTACAAAAAACAATGATGGTATTCTTTTACAAAACATACGACTAAATTGTTGATCATATTTGTACTTTTCTTATAGAAAAACTTGAAAACTTTTTTCTCATTTAGTCACAAAGTTTTTGCAGATAATACCCTTTCCTGGAAAATTATCAGAATTTGCAATACTACTGTAGAAAGCCATCATATAGATAACATTTTCTTTTTAATTCACACTCCTTGTTGATAACAGTCCCAACACACACATCCTTTGATTCAGCTGAATCAATTTCAATTACAGTATTATATATGTACAATATGTAGATTGATATTTAAATGTTTACCACTCAAAATAAAAGACCCATTACAGATAGTTATAATGGAAAGTATTAGCAGTAATGTATTGTTAGCATAGACTATGACATAATTTGGCTTTACTGACAGCAATATAACAGATTGCATGGCCCATTATAATCTACAGTAGACTACAGTAGTATGATATACTCAATGAGATTAGAAGGTTAAACATGGATAAAATATTCCATAGATAAACTAAATAAACATAAAAAGATACATCATGACTGTATAATATTTTAAAGTTATGTCTGATATTTTTCAACAACTCTCCATGGTACACAATGCTCTATGTCAAATGTTTAAAATTGACTAAATCAATTACAGATTGCAGATTTTGTGCTATAGTTCATTTGTTTTGTTATGAATTGGTATCTACTTTCTGTACCACATAGCAATATGTTTCTGCCGTTTTATTTTCTTCTGTAATTGTAGAAAACCATACAATAGTGCTTCTGCCGTTGGAGGGCATCCTGAAATAAATAAAGTACAATGTTAAAGACCACATGACACATTTTAAAATGGTTATTTTAATTATAAAATGTCTTTCGCATTGCTATATATCAGTTATCACATGTTATTTCTGTTCAAATATATAAAAAGGTTGTTTTAATTAACAATAAAAACCAATACAGTAGTGTTGAATACTTAAAATGCCACGAGGTTACCATGTACACTGTTGGCAAGTGATACGTGCATGTTGTTACTAATAGGCTTGTTCCATTATGAGAACTGCATGTGCGCGTTGTTGTGGTGTCCTATGATGTTATAAGACATCAGCAGCTTCACCTTTCGCATTTTTAAATTTTGGCCAAGTTTTGGAAGTGGCAATAAAATAATGGTGTTTAAAATTCTGATTAAAACTAATTCATTTATTGCAATTTTTTTCAAGGGTAATCAGTTACAAGTAGAATTTTCGCATCCTATCATAATTTTGATATCGTGTACCTTACTATTGATGTCGCCTTCACACGTTTTAGCATTGCAATTTTGTGCGATTGACTGTTTCAACTGCTTCAACAAATGGCAATGCTAATCTGAATAGGGTATTATTCTGGGGCCACCTTGCATAGATGCATCCATCATGCATCAATTATTATCATTCCACATTACATATCCTCCCCACAAATAATAAACAACTTTTCCCCTTAACACTGAGATAGTCACTCACTCGCTACCATGGCATATCCTATGTACATGTACTTCTGCCCATTTAACAGTACAACCTCTTTTCATTGGAAACAATAATATATGACCAAACTATATATGTTGGACAACGTTTGCTGACGTTGTCCAGTTATGATTTCCAATTTACCTATACCAAAGAGGTATATAACAGGCAAACTCAGGCTCAGAAAATGCATGATCGTGGTGCTAAGTAGTCTTACCTAGCCACATGCCAGATAAAAACTTATCTTAACCCACTCAGCCCTCATACAGGCTGTTTTCGGCACCCCTGCATTATCATCATTGCTGTAAACCACCAGAATTGAAACACTGCCGGAAAGCTTCAAACATGGGTTAGTATTCTTAAATTGTATTTTAAAGGTGGGTTAATATTAGGGTAAGGGGTCACTATGACCCCATTTACACTACGAGTTTGGGCCAGCCCTGGATCGACAATCTGTAAGTGTAAACATTCCAATTACTTTGGGCAGACCTCAGAGCGACCTGTCAGATACACAAGCGATCGACAAAAAATGGTCTTTGGCCCACAATTGACGTTCAATAATTTACCCATGGCCAATAGCTTGAGAAATAAAAAATGTTGCAGCCTAGCACGACAATGAACAACCGATCATTGGTGGAATCCTCTAAAATACTGTCATCGGCTTTCAGTGATCGTTTAATGTATCATCATCAATATTATTGCAGCCTGCAATTTTCTGCCACTGATTATTCAAATTTGTTAAAAAACGAAACAAAACACATACAAAGAAGACATCCATTTTATCACTACTGCGATACTGCGATCTATTGTAAACATTTCATTATTCAATCCCAATACACATTGGGCTTCTCTTGGAACGTACGGTAAACATGCTAGATCGGCCCAAATAACTAAATTTGGACACGATTGGCCCACGACCCAGTCATAAGGGTAAATGGGGTCTATTATAACTAATTAACCTAACGCAGGAAATTAAAACAGTCCTCTTTCATAAAGAGTGTACTGTATTGAAATAAAAGTATTCACCAACCTGGTACATAAATATCAACAGGTACAATCCTATCACATCCTCTGACCACAGAGTATGAGTAATGGTAGTAACCACCTCCATTTGCACAGCTGAAACAAACATAGCAACACAAACTGAAAAATTTACTCCAAATCATCATTCCTACCACAAACTAAAGCAGGCCCGTACGCTGGGTTGTGAAGGGGATTCTTTTTAATGAAAAGCAGACCATCATGATAGTTTTATCATAAACTCCATGAACCCCCCAACGTACAGGACGAGTTCACAAATTGCCCTTTTATGAAAGTTTTTCAAACATTTGTACCCTACTTTTTGATTTAGAAAATTGACATGGCATTGATTTTTCCAACGAAATTATTACAGCATTGACTTTGCACAGAGAACTATTATTGTTTCCATAGAAAATTATCCGAAAAATTCTTGCGATAACATTATCCAATAACAATGCAGAAAAATAGAAAAAATTCTCAGATAATCATCTGATTCTATTCCGATAATTATCTAATATTTGACCTAAATGTGATCATCTTTTTTTTATCTTCGACCCAGGGTCAACCTTCTTCTTGGTTTTTTTGAGTGTTATGGGTTTCTGCAAAATATTCACAAGATAATTTAAAATTTGAATGTAAATACAAATGTAACATTACTTAATTTAATGTTGGAATACCTTTGTGCGGTTCTTATAATTTCCAGGATAGTTTTGTGTATTTCTTACAATTTTCAGGATAATTTGTGTTTAAGCACCAACCCTGATTTTCAAGAATCTGGGTTGGCCAGGTTTGTAATTTGTGAGGCTTAATCGTCAAGGTATTTAGATGCTATTCCATTGGATTTCTGGAAAGGTATTTATTCAAAGCCAGTTGTTTATCCAAATATATAATAAAAGAATTGTAACTTTATACCTTCCCATTGAAATGACCCATCGAGGCTCTGGCATCTGATCATAGACTTTCCTTAAGGCTGGTGCCATCTTGTTGGTAAGTGTCCCTGCAACTATCATAACATCTGATTGTCTAGGGCTGGCACGGAATACAACTCCAAAACGATCCATATCATACCGTGGGGCAGCCATGTGCATCATCTCCACAGCGCAGCATGCTAAGCCAAACGTCATGGGCCATAAGGAGTTCTTAAGAAGATAATGACAATTAAATATGAATTCATTGTTGATATATTATACAATCAACAGTCAAACTTGCCTAAGTCGAATCCAAAGTCACATTAGAAAAAAATATCAAAGGTGCAAGTAAACAAATAACCCAGATTAAACCAATTCGTGTACAATATTTCATGCACATCCATTTAAAACAGCTGATGCAGGATCTTAAAAAAAATTTGTAGTCGTAAACAGTAGTTAAATTCTACAGTTCAATTTGTGCAGACCTAAAAGGAATTTGTTTTTAAGCTTGTGCCTAATGGACTGTGCTTCAAAAAGAAGTCTATCACTAGAATGCCAGAAACAAATGGTTATACAACTGTATGCTACGAACTAACTATTAACTTGATTTTTTTAGGGCCTTTTTGGTCAGTTCTGGCAGGAATTTGATAGGTCTCCTTCTTTAAAAATAATAAATACATTAACAGTACCCTCCTGGCCCAGTTGATTAGATCATCCATCTTAGCAACCGTGAAATCAGCAGCATTGCTCATTCTGCTAGGCTTTGTAACCGCTGTTGAGCTATTCTCTCTGTATGGCACAATACTAAAAAGATAAAAAAAAACAATTTAAGTTAAGCAATTTCAAATTTGTATTCAAAGCAATAAAAGCTTGATTTAGCACCAGTCAAATACTGTACTCCAGTTACTGGTCCATTTTGGCTAATTAAAATTTACGGAAATACCTCATGAAATTATTTATAATTTAAGCATTTATCACGTTTACTATGATGAATTTAAAATTAAAAGAACCAACAGTAAATTTAATCTCTTATTTCCAGTACATCCTGTTCTTAAAAAATATATTACGAAGCCCAATGTAGGGTGACAGCGGAACTGCTGCTTTGATTCAGAGTTAACGTTGGTATGGACAAGAAAATATGGATCCAATTAACTTGACTGTGGACCAGCAACAAAATTGGAGTATTATTCTTGTGGTCCAGTAGAAAAAAATGTTTAACTATATTGGCAGTGGTTTGCTTCAGCACAAATTTCACCAAAGCCACTAAGGCCAGTGCCTCCAGTAAAATTGGCATCAGCACTTTGAAACATTCACCATCAATAAGGCCACTTAGGCCTTGGTGGTCCTTGTTCTAATTACATAATACATGAGAAGGACTTCTGTCTTGGTGCCTTTTATATGTCAGTGTTGCTCTTAAAAATTTGGTAAACACAGCGTTGTCCCTAGAATGCCCAAATTTGTTGGTCCCAAGTCGTAAAAACAGAATTCCTGGAGATTTTCTTGTGGTCGTCCGTACACTATTTGTAATGTGTACACGTTAAAATATTCTTGTTTAAACACATTGCTTATTATGAAACAGTAGTTTGTGATTTTGTCAGCTGTCAAGGCATGCAATCTTCATAAAAAAAACATGGCTAAATTTTACATTTCCTTATTACCGTATTGTTTCTAATAAACGCCCCCGGGGCGTTGCATTTTTCTGAAGGGGGGGGGGCGTTTATTAGAAGCAAATTATAGAATAAAAAAAAAAACCTAAACAAGCTGCATCAAACGATCAATCAGCATTTTCTTTGGTGAAATAAAAATTAATGCACACAGTATTTCCATTCCTCATGCAATTCTACTATTTCTCCTTCGGTCACTTGTAATTTTCACAGAAATCGTACCCCCGTGCTTTATAAAGTAGTGGAAGATCTTCATTTCTCCTGAGGCAAATGACCGACCATACAGCCTGCTCTCAAAACAGTGATGGCTTGCTTATCGTAAATGTTATTTGTTTCATAAATAGTGGTCAATTTCTCGCCAATTTTCGGAGTCCAGATGTTCTTGTAGACATGAAATCCCCTGACAGCAATTTCGCTTTTAAATTCGTGTAAAGAATGATGAGATTCAGCGGACATTTTTCTGTAAAATACACTGGAAATAAACACT
>JAOTQE010133407.1:0-12006 GCA_025631205.1 Nesometra sesokonis
ATACATCTCAGAGATGAACCAGTATAAGATGCATTGTCGTGGTCAGCCTTTTTTCTGTATAGGTGATGGCCAATTTTCTTTAGTTGCAACATAACAGTATTTGATAAAACAATACATAATTATCACTCTCAACATTTTGATAAAATTCGTCAAGTTGTCAGGCTAGGCCTGTATTGGCCTTCGCATGCGACCTGGACCTACACATGGTAAATTCTTATATTTTTCTTTGAGATTTTCGCGACCTTTAATTTTCGCGATCGTCAAGTCATCGCGAAATTTGCGAAAATTAAGGGCGCGCGAACATAAAGGGATCTACAGTAGTTTTGTTCCTTTAGGTAATTTAGTTAACTTTGGATCAACACCAAGCTTCTTTATATGACGTTCATCAAAATATGGTCAATTTGACCATTAGGAACATTTTAACCTAATGACCCCCAAGCAAGTGTCCCCTAACCCTAACCGTAGATGTGAGAGGTGTCAATTATTCTTAATGACCTAGTGTAATTGCATTATAATATAGTCTGTTAACTACTTTTAAGTATTTTTATATCAATGACCACTTCAGGACATTTGACCTCAAGTTTTGATATGCCTAACCGTTAGGTGTGTATTTTATGTTTAGAAGGTCCTAAGAAACTTCCTGGTCAATATGAGCTAAATTGGACCATTTCCGCATCTTATTGTCGGATCGACTTGTTAGTTTTAATGTAGGTGGATTGCTGACAAATTGTGATCTTGTGTTACTGGAAGTGTAATTTGTTGTCTGCCTTCAGAGTTTTTCATTTTAGTTTCAGAGAAATAGGACATTGCTAGGTTTGCAGTGTTTTCATTCTGTCGAGTATGTCCGAAGAGTGTCCATCTCGCTTCCAATATTGCGATCGATAGAGGTTGTTCATTGCATGTTTTATATAGTCCTCTATTGGTGATCCTATTGGGAAAGCATACCCCAAGTATTTTTCGTAGCTGCCTTCTGTGGAAAATATCAAGTTTATTCTCTTACTAGTTTTGTGAGGCCCATGTATTGCAATTATATGTTAGGATAGGTTTGACCTATGTATTGTATAGGTTGACTCTTGTTTTCAGTTTTATCTTGTCTGTATGTAATCAAATGTTGCTAAATTTATTAAACGCACATACTGTATCACCAGTTGTACCTAGCTATATCTTTACTAAGAGTGATCCAAGTTTTTTAATTTTGTTATTTTTATCCTAATGACCCCTTAATGAATAGTTTTTGCGCATACACTCACACACTGATAGCTCATTGCAAAAACTTTGCCACACCCCCCCCCCCCACACCATCTCATCCCATGGGGCAAGAGTCACAAAAGGACAGGATGTGGCACAATAAAAAATGTAAAATCCATTTAAATTATTATAATTTCACTTTTCAATAAATAAATCATAAATATTTCCTTCCATGCATTGTGTCCTTTTTGTGGCAATGACAATAATACACAGCCCTTGCTCTAAAACCCTTTTTAAAATAAGTTCCGAGGATCTGGATTTGCACGGACCTAAAAATACACAGATATATTAACCATAGCATTTTCTTAGCATGTCTTTGATTTCCATGTCTAATACATAATACCAATTTTAAATTACCCTATTAGGATTGAATTTAAAATCAAAAGAAAAGTATAAAAAAAAAACTGTTAACATCTTTATTTTAGGTGGTATGATATTGCAATCTAATAGTGTCTCACATTTTTTTTAGGACTTAGGCATTTTAGGCTATTTTAAAATACATTGAATCTTGACAAACAAACAAGCTAAATAGAAAGAGCAATTATTCACGATTTCAAAACACTTTAAATTTTTCCAAACGGTCCACTAGTTTTCAAAATATAACCAATTTTATTTAGTCAATTTTATCATTATTTTGACCAGGGTCAAAGGTCATTCTTTTGTTTTACTTTATTTATTCAATTGTACACAGGAATAATACTGATTAATTATGGCTTACTTTAGTTAATTATGGCTTACTTTAGTTAATTATGGCTTACTTTAGTTAATTATGGCTTACTTTAGTTTACTAAATTATGCAACTGCAAGTGAATCTGAAAGTTAGCATACACTTTTAAGAACAATCTGTACTTCATAAAAACACATTATGATTATCATAAAATATAATAATTTTCATATTGTTATGAATTATTAATTAAAACAATTATAGATTTAATTTTTAAAACTTACTGTAACTCAAAAAGAAATTTTTAAAAATGTGAATAAGCCAGCAACTGCTTTCAAACACATTACTGTATGTTCAATAATGTCACATGAACCACGTATAAAAAAAAAAACGTTCACGTGAAATGCGCAAAATGGCGCGCAGCTAGTGTAAAGTCAGTTTTATTGTTTAACTTTAATTTTTTTTAATTATGCAGCAGCAAGTGAATCTGAAAGTTAGCACACACTTTTTAGAACACTCTTTACTTCATGAAAACACATTATGTTTATCATAAAATATAATCATTTTTATATTTTTATTAATTATTTAATTTAAAAAAAAATTCCAAAAAAATGTGGATAAGCCAGCAACTGCTTCCAAACATATTACTGTATGTTCAATGTCACATGAATCACATATTGAAAAAAAAAAACCTTCACGTGAATTGCGCAAAATGCGCAAAATGAAATAAACTTTTGGTTGACCTTTGACCTCCATCTCATTAATTATGCAAAAGCCTTATATCTAGAAACCAGATAATGCTAGGACATCATACTTTGTTGCATGTTTGTCACAATAGGACCAATTTTTTTTACCAAACTTTTGGTTGACCTTTGACCTCCCATCTCATTAAATATGCAAAAGTTTTATATCTAGGAATGACGAATTGTAAACTACCAATGCAGATTATTCAGATAACATTTGAATACTGATCAAGGTAAGTTAATGATTTTAAGATCTACATTTCTATAACAAGTTCGGCTTTTTCAAGGTCTTGTAAAAGAGGATACATTTCTAGTTCTGTTTCCAAGTCATAATCAACAGCATAAACAGTTTTTTTGTTGTTTGCGTTTGATTTGAAAATATAAACCACGGTACCACTATACCAACGAATTTCTTTGTCTACTTTAAACATGTGGTGAACTCGCTTTCCTACAAGCACATTAGGATTGTTTAATATTTCATTTAAATGTTTTTTTTAATTTTCAGAGGCACGCTTTTTCCTTTCATTTTCAATATGCTGACTCATTAAGTGTTTCTGTTCAATAAATTTTTCCTCCCTTTCTATGCTGCTGCTGTAAGACAACCCTGCAGATTCATTGTTTTCATGGTCTAGTCTTGGTTCAATCATGTCATTCATTGAAATTACTTCTTTTACATGTTCCAATAATTCTGCATTGCTATATTGTACTTGGTTTGAGCTTAATTGAAAATATTCTTTACCTGGTGCTTTACATTTTAATGTTTTTTGCATAAATTGCAATTGATTGTAAATTGCTCGCTTTATTACTGCATGGCCTTTTAATTCTTTGCATTTTTCTTCTGCCATTTCAGTTGTGGTCCACACTCCACCAAGACGGGCAATCTCGTTTACCAGTGCTACAGTCTGGTTTCTTTGTTTGTTTTCTTTTTCGTTTTTTTTTTTTCTGTTTTTCTTGCAAAAGAGCCCATCGCTCTGCTTTTATTTTTTTCATTCTTGTTCTATACCGTTCTAAAATTTCCCCTGAACAAGATCGAGCTTCTGCCATGTACCTTTCTTTAGTGGAGGAATCGAGATTATCAAGCCATGCTGTTGTTTTGTTGTTCACCCACATAATCAATGTTTCTAACGTCAGGGTCCTTGCAGAGGGCTTTATCCTAACAAGCAAGTCAAGCTGTGCAAAATCTCGTTCTGAAACGACATTAGTTGTTGGAACATTTGAAAATGATGTTTCAAATTCCTTGCCGACATCCCAATATTTTCCACCAGGGAGTTGATCTTGGCACTGTCGTTCCAGAATCAAAAGAATTGCACAGCAAGCAATCTCAATTGCCTGAATACAAAAGGCTTCTGTTTCTGGGTCAGTTTCTGCATATAACATTTCAGTAATATCATCATTTATTTGCACCTTTCCTAAAACTGTTTCGCCATTAAGAAGTTGACAACCATTTTGCTTCCAATCTAAAAGTTTTTGTTGAAAACTGTGCAGTAAATTATTTATCGATAAAATATTTTCAGCACGTTGAATTTCCCCCCATAGTGGTTCAGTAATTGCTTTATGAATTATCCCAAGTGCACGAAGTTCTCCCAAATGAATTTGTTCTGTGATGTCTTCTTTGATGGCTAGTAGTAATTGGTTTGCATCTGGTAAATAAGATATAAAATCTGCAATATGTTTATGGTGAAAATAAGTCTTAGCTGCTCCCTCAAATAAAATATTTGCCCTATTTCCAACATAGTATACAATATTATTTTTTACTTGATGCTCATGTTCTAAATAAGTTGTAAAGGCTTCTTCGGCTCCCGACTTATCTGATCCTCTGTGGTTAAATGCCTTGCTTGTGGTACGTATCAATCGGGCAACACCTGACTCTGATGCTTTTACAAAAGTATGACTGTTCTTGCCAGAAACAGAAATTGACTCAAAGGATTTCAAAACTTTATTTACCTCATCTGCGAAATTAATAAAAGGATGCATTTTACAGTAAAATCTGCCAAACGATTTTGTGACTTCTTTCACTTCATCTGGCATTTCATCCCACTTTTCAACCACTACGGGTAATAAATTTTCACGCAAGCACTGAATTTCATTGCTAAATTGGGGCATTCCAGGCCCCTGATCACTCATTGTACTTTTAATTGTACATAGTAATTTATTGTAAATATCTTCTTCTCTTTCATTTTTAGTTGCTGAGAGAGCCGATGCCAATTCCTGTAGGCGATCTCTAAAGGCGTCAACCGTGCTTTCAACGTTTCCTTTCACCATTTGTGTGAGGCCCATTGTACGTGAAGATCCATCTGGAAGAGTTATTTGGAAACTTTGGTACTTTTTATGGTATTTAGTAGTACCATCGCCATGTAAACAATTGCCGAGACTTGAAGACAGATCATTGGAATACATCGACTGCGCAACTTCTAGATCAGCGAGATGCCTAGCCTCCACAGCAATTTGTGAAATTGTAGCGACTGATGGCAACCTGACAATTGATCGATTTGTTAGTTTTTTTAAAACAATACGTATAACTTTGGTTACTTTTGACATTGAAACATTACATGCTAAGAGTTCCATGACAGTTTCCCGTATTTCATCTTTATACTTTCCATCTTGAAAAGAAACAACTTCTTCATCTTCGAATAATGAAACAAGTTCTTCTAATTCTTTGTTTTTTGATTTCAGTGCATTTATTCTTTCATTCAAAAAATTAAGTTCCTTTTCTGCATTTTTGTCATAAGAGGTATCTTTTGTGCAAGAATTTTTTTGAGTTTTGCTGTACCACAATTTCTTTGTCACTTTCCTTCTGCCTTTTCTTTCAATATCTAGTTTCTCTTGTAGCTCTGATTTGGATTTTTCTGTAGCTTCTAAATCAAGTTTTACCTCTTTAATTTCACCTTGCAGTTCATCTATTGTTCTTTGAAAATAAGCTGTCTGTAATTTCGACTGCTCAACTGCATCTTGTAATTCTTTTATTTTATTATCCCTCCTTTTCAGTTTTCTCTGAAGGTTTCGTGGGTTAATTTTGGACAATTTTTCCTCCACTTGAACACTTTTTTTCTGTAGTTTGTCTAATTCACTTTTTGTTTGTTCATAATTTGTTGTGTAAACTGACAATTTGTCTTGAAGTGGGTTAAATTTTTCTGTAATTTCATTTAGTTCAACAAGCAATTTCTCCTGTTCCTTCTGTATTGTTTCCAATGATAAATTTAATTTGTTTACCTCAGCTTCAAGTTCTTTATTCTTTTCATATAACTTGTGTTTTTCCGATGTTTCTGCTTCAAGTTCATCGGTTATAACGTTAGCTGTTTCAGTGGCAACTTCCAACTGCCTTTTTGCTCTTTTCAGTTCTTTTCTGTTAAAATCAAGTTCTTGTCTCATTTTTTTCTTTCGTGGAGTATCTTGATATTGCTCTTCTTTTTTCCTCGCTATTTTAAACGTATTATTAAGAAATCCAGTTAATTCTTGTGGCTTTGCTTTTTTCCTTTTTCTTTTCTTTCGGTTTGTCTCCAACAAACGCCATATTGTTGACACTGTGGAGTTAACATTTACATCATTTCTTCCCACTAATGACAAAATGACACTGCCTAGATGTTTAAGAGAGTAGTCCAACTTGACTACAAGGTATTCATGGAACTCTAGCACCAATCCATTCTGAATAGAATTTAGAGCTGGAAGCCTTCTGCAATCCAAAATACTTTGCTTAGAAATTCCAGCTGTCGTGCAATACACTCCAATCTCTGAAAGCAAATGTTTAAAATACAGGATTAATCAATAATTAAATAATATTTAATGCTTGTTAACAATTTGTATTACATTAATATTATGTTAATAAAAACATTAGTGTCTTTCTTCAATGATTAGTAATTTTATTGTGTTCAAAACTGAGTGATTATTTTTCAGAACTATAAATACATTCAAATGCAATGAACAAACTGACAAAGATGGTGACATTGGTTCACCAGTGGGATTAAGAGAGAAAGTGCTTAGGGTGCTCGAGCACTCATTTAGAAAAAGAAAATGTCAAAGGAGATGAATCACATAAGTCTTGTCCAATTGCATTGAGCAACCACAGCCCCCATTTTTCTTGGATACATCTCTGTGTATAACTGAGTGTTCTGAACTGCACAATTAAAAATAGTTTTATAACCTGTTTATTTATTTTACCAATTTTAAGAGAGGGTGGTCCATCCAGCCAAACGTGATCATTAGGGATATGAATAAACTCACCGTGTTTTTGCGGCTCACCGTCTGTACTATCTTCAATCATTTTCTTTCGTTGTTAAACTTCTATGTAATTGACTGTGAAATTGAAATGAAAATAGACTTATATTAATGTTATGAAAATTAAAATATTGTTATCTGTGAGTAATTTTCTTACTAATTTTTTTTTAAAGTTTCAAACTAATTTATTTTTTCATATTTTCAAAAAAATAAAATATTGTTGGGTGGTCGTGTACTCGGGGATGGCCGGGAGTTGCATCAAGTTGCATTATTTCAATTTTGCAACACCCGGCTAATTCCTGGACAGGCCGGGCAATAATAATGTGGAAATCCCCGGCGAAGTCCCCGACCAGCCGGGCAATTCTTGCTTGGCAGTCCCCGGCCAAGTCTCTGGCCATGTGTTAGACCTCGATGAAAAAAATATATGCCCGACCTACCCGGGCACAATTAGGTAATCCCCGGCCCACTCGGGCATATTTATTGCGAATATCCGCCGACAACTCCGGTAAACATACGTTCTACCAGGGTGAAAAAATTGCTAAAATCCCGGCCAATTTTGATGCAAGTCCCGGCCGTCCCCGGGCACCCAGGGGCCGGGAATACAATTGACAATTGCATAAGCCACTCTCACTCAGCTCAACAACACTCTAGGCCTAGCTAGGCTAGACCTAGCCTAGTTTAGGCGTATAGTCAGCCAAAATAATAATTAAATTTAATAAATATATTACGTTTGTTCAGATAGTCTAATAGTAATTAAAAAAACAACAGTAGATTATCGAATTCAGTTATGGGAATCGTTGTTAGGCCTACATAAACTAGACCTAAGCCCTAGGCTAGGTTTCGAAAAACGGCTTATGACGCCGTTTTCGGTTTCAGGCCTGCCTGGTACGAATCGACCAAGCGAAAAAACACTCGTAATTAGTATGAAAAAAAGGTCAAGACTAACTTTAAAATTCTAATATTAAAGGAATTTCCCTGGTTTAGGATGAAATAATATATACAAAACAGGCAATAATATTTCTCCATTCATCATTAAAAGCATTTAATTTGTAATAAAAAGATTATTAATTTAAAATACGAATCAAACACAACGAGGCGGTAGAGTCCATTATACGGAAGGGTATTCTAATTTGCGAAGTCATTAACAATATTAATTATCTATTATTTACTACATTTAATGATTAGCTATTGGTCCAATTTGTAATAGAATTTAATAATAACAAGAGGAGGTTCATTAAAAAGGTAGTTATATAGCAATTTAATCATTCTTAAACATATTAATAATCCCGTTCGAAATGCACTCTACGGGCCGAAGTTCAATTACTCATTGCGAAATCACAGGAGAGCAACAGTGATATTTTTCGTAAACATGACCATCTAAAAACTACTCCTGCGTTTCTATTTCTCATTGAAAGTGAAAAAAACTTCACACAATTGTTCTTTAATAATTAAATAATATACTTACGTGTGAAATAAACGTGATATCAAACGTTTTCAGTGAAAAAATACTCTTTAAACTCGTTATTCCTTTGTTTATCTAACTCTCGTGTTGCAATTTTTATCATTTCACGCCGAGGTATTTCCCGAATGTATCTGGCATTAATATTCTGAAGTTTTCCGAGATATTTAACCAATCACATCGGTGCATGAAGCTTCAGAAAAATACCGATTATTTTCGCCTAAACTTCGGTTCTTCCCGAATGTGTGCCAATAACGATCGCTACAGTAATTCAGCGAGGGGTATCGGATTGCGTGCATAGCGATACGAAATTGTGTAGGTAGGTCATATTTCGTTGGCTGTGTGGAGCGGCCAAGCAGATTTAGTCACGTGACTAAAATGCCTATTTAGGTATTGAATGAAAGTAATATACAAGAAAAGCATAATTTTAATTTGTAATAATTCATAATTAAGAGTACACTTGGCGTATCCCAGAGTCCCATGTGTTCTTAATCTCAATTCTCATATAATGTATAGTTAACACAACCATTCCATAGGTCATTCTTTCATTTAATTTAGAAAATTTCTCTGGGTGCCCTCTCAATGTCAAGGCAAGAAATGGTTATCACATGTGTTAAAGTTGCAGACACATCACAAGGCTGTCTGCTTACCTAGCTTCCACCTACAACCGAAACCACAGCCGACCACACTTTTTTTGATAAAACTTACATACCAGTTATTAAATTTTACTATAATTCTATAACTCTACATAGTTATAATAGTAACACCCATGCAAATAGCCAAGTAACATTCCCTGACAGGATCAGGGGCGAGCGGTCATGCTAAACAAGTTTTTTTATTATTATTTGGTCAAAATGAATCAATGACATTTTTCAAAATGAATTGCTACCACTCCTAAAATAATAAAATACATTTGAATTATGTTTGAACAAGAAATTTAGCTAAGAACCAAGGGTAAATTAAGCAAATTTAAACTAGGTGGATTAATCTGTGTGAAGCACATACCTGTCAACTTTCAGAAATTCCAAAGTGTAAGATTGGGTGAAATTGATTGTGCTGAAATACAAGCAGTGGACTGTGGGGATCAAGGCCCATGAGCCACTCCACCCCCGGTCCAAGGCCAAAGCCCTTTGAAGCTTTGGCTTATGTTATATATTCAACAAACAAAATCACTGATCAAGCCTGATAACTTGTGAACTCAAACTTTATTTAAACCAACACTTCAAACAAACGACTATCGTCAACAACAACCCTGGAAAGAGTGCGCGCACAATCCAAGGTTCGTGCGTTCGTCAACTGCATCACGTTTGCTCTAAGATATTATTTATGCGCATACATTATAGCTTGGCGTGGCATATAGGCCAATAACTGATACTGAGTTTAAAATGTTAGAGTAGTTTGGCAGGTATCTTAAAATACTCTAAAGTATCAAATTTCCCCCTTCTTAATGTCAAAGTAGGCTTATCTGTGCGCCCCTTTCCCTCAAACATTAAATACAGACAAGTTTCAGGCAACAAGCAACTATAACAGAAAATAAACACGCAAAATAATGCTAATAAACCTCTTTTAGTTGTCAATTTTGAAATCGTTAACACATCCACCCTGCTGAAAAAAGCACACCCCTCTTTCACAAAATAACCCTATATTTGTTATTGTTTTATACAATAAATTGATATTCTCTGAATAAAGATAGATTTAACTGATAACGTTTGATTTTTGTTTTTTTAACTTAGTACAACAAAAACTACAAACAATACAACATATCCATTTTAAAAAATACGTTCCTAGCTTTGGAATGTTCTTTGTTTTTACTTTATTCTTACAGTCAACCTATAAAGTTTTGCTGATATTTTTGATATAGTTATATACAATTCAGTTTAGATCTCATGGAACTTCTGTGTATTAAAAAGCCGTGCACCTAAAGTGGACGCAGTGATGAACTGGTCCACTTTTAATCAATAATCGATTTCATAGGGGAAGTACTTTTGCATGGACCGGGTAATCATGGAGGTGGAATGCATTAATGGTTTTTGTAAAAGAAACAAAATAACTCAAATGATAAAACAGTCTTAACTGATGGTCTTAAACTTACAGAATGAAGCCGGCTTTAACACATAGACGGTCTTAGCAAATTCACCCAAGTTAAACCATTGCCATCTTTCCTAAGACCGTGTTGAGTATTGAATCTTGAACAAACACTCCATAGTAACAGTAATTGAGTGTGCTATTTTAGGTAACTTTTGTGCCACATCCCGTTTGTTTTTTTTACGAAAATTTTATACGAAGTTTAATTTCTTGATATGGTGTATATTTAAACAGTTATAGTTATAACAATTTATTAAAACAGGCATTTCAAGGTAAAATAATGCTGACACCATGTTGAAAGTGATTTAAGACCATTTATAGCCTCCTCCAAGCAGGCTTTAACTGCTAAGACCGTGGTATAGCAATGGTCTATAATTAAAGACCGTGCATGACGTCACAAATATAGACGGTCTTAAGGTTAAGACAGTCTAAAGACCGCTTATAGCAATCCACTCTAGGACTAGGCGTAAGATTTGCCAGTGTTTGCGTAGGACCATAAGATTTTATAGAAATGCGTAAGACTTATGGCAAATGCATAAGGGCTGACAGGTATGGAAGGAGTTTTTTTTCACTGTAAACAAATTCGCGCGATAGATATAATTTAGGCCTACTGGTTAATATAAGGTTTTGGGTATAGACCTATGAAGTTGCTGAATGCGCTGTCACTGGTTACCATAGCTTCAAGTTATAATAGTTTCTAGGATAATAAATGGAACCTGTAAAATATTAATATTATTAGGCCTATTAAGTAGGCCTAGCCTATACTAAATAGGCCTAATGAGAGAAACGAAGAAAATCCGAAAGGGTTGAGTAAATGAAGATAGCATAAGGTTAAAAATACAGGTGATTTTGAGGTTTGATATTTACCACAGTGACTCCTGTTTTGGACTTGGAAAAATGGAGTCAATGTGACGTGCCAGTTTCTATTGTTTTGATTATTTTGACAAATATTATCGAGCTGCTAGAGTGAGCTAAAGTAACTGACATTTGATGTCACATTCTGCGCAAGTATGCATGTGAGCGAGGGAGTGAAGCAGCCGAGCGGGGAAGGGTTTTGAAGGGAGTGTCTCTCCTCCCAAGGTAGGGATCTGGTGCATACTTAAGTGACTATTTTTAACTTATTTTGAAAGACAAAAGGGAAGTACACCTTCAATTGCAACTATCACCTTAATTCTTTGAGCTATGCACCTTATAGGTCCAAGTCCTCATGCGTGAGAAAAATGGGTGCAATGCATGAGATCTTGTCAAAATTTGAAATATTAAAATTTAATTCGTATTGATGAGGAATCTGGACTTGGGATAAAGGTTATTATTAGGCTATAGAACCCCCCCCCCACCAAACCCCCCATAGCACCACCACTGATTCATCTGTATGTATTGCGAGCATAAAAACGTCGGTGACCATAGCCTCTGATTACACTTTACATATTAACAATTCAATCTGACAATAAGATGCGGGAAGCTGGGCACAGTATAGATAAAAGAATCATTAATATCTTTGTACATGCGTTCCGGCAATAGACTAATATTATTATTTGAAGTGTGAAATGCAACTACATTTAAAGTGATTAAGCCTAAGCTAGCAGCAGTACGGT
>JAOTQE010133418.1:0-12005 GCA_025631205.1 Nesometra sesokonis
ATATAGAAATATCATTACCATATATGGGTATCATCAAAGTTTTTTGTCAAATAAATTTGATAGTCTGGATTGAGCTTCATACACTTTATTCATTAACAAACACATAAGTCATTTTTACAGATAGGCATGTTCATTAATTAACAGCGCTTTTATATCAATTCATATGAATATTAGTTGTGTTATGTACACGTCTATTAAGAATTTCCATGGTACAGCAAATACGGTAATCTTTTTAGAGAGTTTCCTTACTTTGCAATAGTAACGTATGTTTAGAGGCCAAGATATTTTTATTTTGTGTTGCCCCACAGGCCAATATTTTTTTCTATTTACATTTTATATGAATTTTGTTTACGAAATAAGTCAGTTACATTATTTAGGCTTAATCAACGACTATCAATACTTATAGGCCTATCGTCGGTTACACCACGAAGCGGAATAAACCGTTAGACGCGCGTAAAAATGGGCTCGTAAGAGGACGCCAACGGGTGCGCACAGTGATTAACAACAGCGTCCGAGTGTCTTGTTTATTTTTTTTAATATTCTCCTTTTTATATGATTTCAAAGTTGATTCATCGTCTGAAATAGTTTTTGTTCAAAAAATATTTTTTGTTATGATTTGTAATTTAATAGTAAGTGTTATCAAATCACCAAAAATATCCATTTAGTATTCCTTCATAAATTAATTGATTTTCAAAGGCTCTTATTGATTGCTGTTAAGTGTCGACTCCTTTCTAACGATTATACATAGGCCTACACGACCTGATGTTCCCTAATCAAAGAAAGGACGAGGAGTGCTGTTGATATTGCACCCTCACCTACCTTATCCCTACTGAATTGCGAGAGGTGGTTAGTACCTAATGTCAAGCGTCTTCTGAAGACTTTATCGAACATTCCTTTAACATTTCTTATATAATTAACAGTAAAAATTTGGGCCCTGGACTTTATCGCCTTTCGTGGGGTTAAAATCACTTTATTCTCATACATTTATTCTCATTTTCATTTCTTTTTCACGCAGCTTTACATTTTTGTTTTAATTATATAGGCCTATACAATATTTTTATAAAAACTACTTCATACTAAGGATGCATATTGTCTTCTATAAAGTTGAAAAAGACAGTAGGCCTGACTCTGTATTACAATGTGTGTTAAACAACAACAACAGCAACAACAACAACAACAACAATAATAATAATAATGACAATGATAATGATAATAATAATATACATTTTCGGAACGGAGATAACAGATAATAATACGGTCAAGTTTAGTTTATTTAAAAGTATTCTCATTCTTTATCTATCTAACATTTCTTGGATAGTTCTTATATAATTCACAGTAAACATTGGGCTCTGGACTTCAATTGATGTTTCGTACTGGTAGTTTTCTTCAAGGGCTTACATTAGTTTATGGGCCTACATCAAAAGCCATTAGTATTATTACCATATAATCACAAACGCTATGATGAATACATTATTAATTATAAATACGCATATTAATTATGAGTGTCGATGAACCTTGTCTTTTAAAATACCGTATCAATTTACGTTTAAATAATAATGTCCATCAGAATACCAGACCGTCTCATAGTTAGCAACTTAGCTCATTCACAATACACGATCCTAGGTAGATATCAGTTTTCAATTTCAAGATGCATAATGTTTAATATTTTAATCTAACACTGTCTCCTCAGCTTGATTGCGTGAATAATTCATAGAACATGCTGTAAGTGAATATGATGACGGTTAATTCATTTAAGAATTAACGTTCTTATTCCTCTTTCTATTAATTATCTTTAGTTTCATTATTCTGTCCGCAACGCATCACGAACGTCTGTAGGATCGCCTTGTCGTTGATATAATTTGCTCACGAATCGCCACATTTCATTTTCATATTTCGTGTCAATCATCTGTTACGACATTAATCAATAAAACTATTGTAGGCCTATACATAACGCTGCATTAATCCCCTTTAAATCCATATTTAAACATATTGTGAGTCACATCACGAAGAACATTGGTTACGCACGCGTACAGAAGTGCGTGTGCAGATTTACACACTGTGACGTTCCCATTGTCAATCACTGTACGCGCGCGTTGTGCGTTACTTCACGCGTTATTTTTACGTACGCGCGCATAATTTTTTTGTGTTTTTTTGTCACTGACAATATTTTCTAAGACCTACCAACAAAATAGACAAAGACGTGTTTGAATGAATTTCTTCAGGGCAGAGGTTCCAATTTAATTGCATATTGGTACAACCAGTAGAATTACCGTATTCTTTGTTGTTAAGTAACATAATAGAATTGGTATACAGAATAATTGTATTTAAATGATTTTTACTATTCAGTAAATGCTGTAAGTAAGCAATATAAAATAAGCATATTAAATTGTGAAAGAAAATTTGCCGGTAGAATATTTGTCGAAACTGACAGGTACTAATAAAAATGATTGATACTTTCTACGATTACTTGGCAAATAATAGTATTGCTTTAATAAAAAAAAAAAGAATATCGAAATAACAATCAATGACAACATAATTTATACTAAAGGTATAGAATGCATCTATGAAATGATAAATTATAAAGACTCTGTCATAACAAGACCTACTTTAACACGAAAATGAATATAAATGTATTATTACGCTAGCGTTGGCCTACATATTTATATTAGATATAGAAATATTATTATCTACTTGGACCTTAAGGTAATATTAACGAACTAAGCATACTATGCCTAAAAACCTATAGGTCTAACAAGTTAATATAATTTGATATAGGCCTAATAATTACACAGTTAACTTACAGTGAAGTAGGCCTATTATTATTTTAATAAATTTTATTCAAATTTCTGCCATACACAGAAATATGCAAAAGATACATAAAGGCAAGGAAAGACAAAATACCTATGGTACCGTAGTTAGTCAACCTAAAAAGAGACATATAACAACACATTACAGTAATTAAGAAATACATCCACAAGAAACTGAATGCATTGATTATTAACATTCAATTAGTATATTTAAAGATTAATTGTTAAAATATTTAAGTAATTTACTCTTAAAAGAAGTTAAAGAACTTAAATTACAAATTTCAACAGGAAATTTAATCCAAATGCGAGTATTTTGATTTGATTTATTCAATATGCTCTTAAAACTAATAGGCCTACACAACAATATATACCGGTACAGTATAATTAAAACTAAAGTTTAACTGGTCATGTATCTGTAACTTCTATATGTATGTAATTTTATGATATTTATTATTTATAATTTTAACTCTATTTATATTAAGTTCCCCTATTTCTTTCAATGATTGAATCAAGTATTTTGTGTCCATATTGCTCCTCCTAGGACAATTTTAGAAAACCTTCATGCCTCATCGCATGACTGATCTATTTCTTTTGATTTCCTTCTATAACATTTATAATAGTACGCATTTCTTCTACTCTTCTTAATAAAAAGAGTGAACTTGTTTCGAGACATTTTCAATTTAGTGATCGCTCTTTTAGTGGTCATTTCCGACCGTAACTCCAACTTCACTTTCAGTGTAGTGATCGCTCTTTTCAGGTAACACATTCGAAAAAAAAACTCCCAAAAGAGAGGTATGCTACAGGAAGTAGTAGTAGTAGTAGGAGTGGGAGTGGGAGTAGTAGTAGTAGTAGTGGGAGTAGTAGTAGTAGGAGGAGTAGTAGTAGAAGATATATATTGCAAATTTCTTAGGCCTATAAACGTATTGTGTCCGGTCTTTTTTTCACAAACTTGGCGTTTGTGAAACGAGGAGTTTGGTAGCAACTCGAAAGGGAGTTTGGTATCAACTCGATTATATAGACCAATTTAGAACAGATCGTACTATTTTAGATGCAATTTAAGAGCCTTCAACCGTCTTATTTCGACCCCAAATTCTTAAATTTGGGAAAGCGCCTCTGTGCTGTGGAAGGTTGACTGACATTTTTGGGAGGTGAGTGTGATGTTCTGGGAAAGGGAATCTGACGATTTAGGAGGGGGACTCTGATGTTTTAGGGGAAACTCTGACAATTTTGGGAGGGACTCTTACGTTTTTGGAGGGGACACTGACGTTTTAGAAGAGAAACGGACGTTGGAGATGGTATCGGACGTTTTGGGAGGGGGACTCTGATTTTTTTTAGGAGAGAAACTTTGATGTTTTCTCTCACGTTTTTGGAGAAGACTCTGACGTTTTCGTAAGGAAGTATGAAGCTTTGGGAGGGGGACTCTGACGTTCTGCTAGGGGGACACTGACATTTTTGTGAGGACCAGTTAAAATTGCTACTGTAAGAACAGAATGGTTGTTTGTTTACCTGGATGCCTGGTACCGATTAGGCCTAGGCTTTACGATATCATGCATAATTTTATGGTTGGAAAATATGATTAGACCTATACAATAACTTTGAAATTTTCTACTAAAAAACTAAGACAGTCCGTTAACAATACAATACCATATTTTAAGATGCCGATAAATGACATGATGTAACATAAATTATATGGGCCTATCTCTTAAAAGATCGTGAAATGAATATGGCATTTAAATTATAACACCTCTAGCACGTGCAAATAAAACACAGGCCATTGTATGGTGGAAAAAATAAAACGGCTCTAGAATTTTACATGAATTAAATTTATCTAAAAATTAAAGAAACTTTGTCACAACGGTATTTTTGAGGACTAGAAAAAATGCAAGCAATAATATACCCAGGTATAGTTTTTAACTAAAATGCGTAATTTGGAACATTAGCTAATGTCCCAAATTCGCCCGTAGTTAGCTCCATGGTATGACGACGGAGGTGAGGGAACAGTGAAATTAATTTCGCACGTTCCCTGGTATAATCAGGGAACAGTTAACTTACACTGTTCCATGACTAATAATGAGAACAAAAACAAAACGAAACAAATGCAAGAGAAAAGTCGAATATGAAGTACTTTTATTGATTTTAACGCTGACAAATATGATTGATGAGTGTAATAGACTACAGTATAAACGTATCGGACTAATAGGGCTTCTATATAAATATGATTGATCACTCTAATATTACAGTATAAACGTATCGGACTAATAGTGCTTCTATATATGATTGATACACTGGCGTTTCCTTATCACACATTTAGAAGGAATACATTTACACATTGACGTTCCATGGGGATTACTCTGTGTTCCATGGGGATTACTCTGTCTTCTTCGACCCTTATTAATAGAGTATTATGATTTTAATAGGAGTTCATTAATACATTACCTACCCTAAGTGGTCCAGTGTACAAGGATTATTTCAAACAACCTGGGAATTTCACCCCTTTCCTGGCACCTCGTTTGGAATCTTACCCCCATCTTTTCAACAGTGCTCAAAATAAGTTCAAACTGAGTAATTTTTATTGGTGGGTAAAGTGGCTCTCTTAGCCGCGGCCCACACAATTTGCCACCCCCCCCCCCCCACTACCGAAAAAAAAAATCGACCACATTTCGAAAAGTAACTTGTTTCCTAACATAACTGAGGTTCATCTGGTTTAAAATACGATAATGTTAAGTTTAAATTTTTGAAAAACCAATCAAGTTTACTGACCTGACTGACAGTTTGGACACCCTGACTCTCTTCGTTGTTAAGCGACCGCCACCTACCGGTGAACGGATTGCTTAAAGAGCCGTAACTCTGAAGAAGGACACCGGAGAGTCAAGGTGTACGAAACGGTCAGCCAGGTCAGTAAATTTGATTGGTTTGTCAAAAATTTAAACTTAACATTAACTTGTTTCTTGCTTTTGAAGAGAAGACATTTCTTGGTAATAGGCTGCGTACTTACGACTTCAAGCGACCATCTCTGGAGCTGGTGTACAAGTCTTTATCGTAGTCGTATCAGGCATGACTTAATATGCCGCACTACCCCAGCCCCGGAAAACCTTAATGCAATTCGTCCATACGTCACTGGTAACTTCACCCTGTTTCGATACTTCACATGTTCACCGACTGACGTGTCGATTGGCTAAAAGGGTCCAACAAACATTTGAGGTACCCCACGGCCTTCCACACTGTCAGTCCGGAGCTGGTTGTACCGTTATTATTATTTGTAGCAAAAGAAAATAAGAACTATTTCTTAATTAAACATGTGTTCAATTTAATACGGCAATGAACCAGTGCTAATCCTACACCTGGTATAGGGCTATACCTAATCTTAATTCCATTTATACCACGCGTAGTAGGGACAAACTGTAGGCCTATGCTTCTAATCATGGAACGCGCCAGTGGTTAGGGTTTTTGAGCACCCCATTCAGAGGAAGAAAGAAATAAGAATACGAAAATTGTGCCTTCCAGTACCCCCTCACCTTTCAGAGGAAATTAGCACCCAATCCGGAGGAAAAGAACTTCACCGTACTATGCCTACTATCAGAGAAAGGAACAGCAATTTATTCCTTCATAAAGATCGTCAAATAGAGAAAATACGAGTTTTTCTATTTATTTTAACTTATCAAAATCCGACCGGGATTTAAGTACCTCCTTTTCCAATTCCTTGACACGCTTCAGTGCGTGGCGCGCGTTTTGCGTCACGCTGTACGCGCTCATTACAGCTTGTGCCCTTTCGTTGTGTCATTGGCGATGAGGCTAAATTATAGGTTGGTTTTGTTGCTCAATAACAATTGTGCTTTCTTTTAAATCACAGGTCATTTGGTTGGAAAACAGCTCATTTTAAGACGCTCTTTCAATTAGGTCTAGTTTAACGTTAAAATTGGCCTATATAATTATATATTTTTAATGGTCATAAACACAACAGAATGTGTGATCTAACCCTTTAACTCCAATCCAACGACGTTTGCTAATTAATATTCCATATCGTATCTCTGAAATTGCTGACATTATTAACTTTATGAAAATTAATATTTCCAGATTTCACGATGATTTTTAAAACTGCGAAGTGTTATAGGTAATCAAATTGTCAGTGTAAGAATATTAATATTCATATTGCCTATCTAATGAATTACATTAACCCAGTTGATAACTCATATCTACTATTATATTCAACATGTGGGATCACTTTGAAAGTTAATGAGAAAATAATTGTGTGAAGGTGTAGGATATTTGCATTTATTTCCCCAAATTTGTGAAATATTTAGGTTTCCATTTCGAAAAGAGAGTGCCCGGAATAACTAATGATAAAAATTCAGCGCGGAAAGAAAATCAGGCCGAATGGTGAACGTGGCGTGTGTGAACGTACGTTAGTTGGCGTACGTGGGCTTATAGATTGATTTGTTTTAGCGTGTTCAGCATAGGCCTATTTCTTGATGAGATTTAGATGATAGGCCCCTATGAACATCATTTTAATAGGCCTATATCTGTAAATAGTGCCTCTTCGTGACGATGTTTGAAGTTCGAAGGTTTCACAACACGTGCTGTACGCGTGTGTCTCTATTGTCCGAGTTTACTACGGTTGAACCTCTCTGTGCGGACACCTCTCGTAAGCGGACACCTCCCATAACGGACATTAATTCAAAGACCCGTTGTTCTTCCTATCTAATCAGTGCATTTGGTACCTCTCGTAATCAGACACCATAAGCGGACGCGGACACTTTTTGCCTTAAAATGTAAATACGTTGTATGTTAATTTACCTCCCATAAGCGGACATCCCGGAAAATGTAATGGTTTTTCCTTACAACGAATACAAATTTTGTATAAAATCATCCTTATTATACTGTAATGACTGAGAATCATGTTACTGAGCCAATTTTAAAAATGATAAACATTATTTAATGAAGTAGGCCTATAGATGGTGTCTAGACACCTGAAAGGCCATTTTTGCTGAGAAGACCGTGAATAAGGACGTATATATAATTTTACAACTTTGGCCCTATCCGAAATTCAGCTCCCGTAAGCGGACACTTTTCCTGCAACCGAAGGTGTCCGCTTACGGGAGGTTCAACTGTATACGATTTCTCACAACGTATCATAAACATGGTGGATTGAAAAAACTATCATGTAAGGCGTAGTTTTAAACCAGTCGTCCTAACCCTCCCGATTTGACTTGGAGGCTTTCAAAATTCCATGCTATATTCTGGTTTCCTAAATTTGAAAAAACACCTCCCGAATTATGGGCTAGGAAGGCCTAACAATAAAAATGTGCCCCAGCTGTATTCAATATTTGTGAACATATTTTCATTATATACACAATGCATGTTCACCCGTCGTTCTAGTATGAAACCTCTCCAATTTCTTGTAATATACCGTACAACTTGTTTTAATCTGTTTATCGTTGACCGTTATTTTTTACATTGTAAATAGGCCTTAAGGTTGAGGTGTGAAAGCTGACCCCACAAAACCAAACAAGAAAAAGTAATCGTAAAGGATTACACCCTCGCCTATGTTTTTAAGGAGGTTTTTTCCTCTTGTGTTTGTTAGTTTGTGTGTTCATTTGTGAACAGCTAAAGCCATAGTTTTCACTTTTTCCTACTTTCACTGTGATAGGAAGGTATTAGGCACACAAAATAAACATAGGCCTACTACATACTTTATTCTAGAAGGTTGTTTGAATTTTTAATAGCAATAGCTAACAGATAGGACCAGAGTATATCAGTAACTGCCAGGACTGTTTAGTATCATACTGTCAGTGTATATTTTGTCACTTAAGAAAGGGCAGTAGACACAAAATCAATTCAGAATTCATGTGGTAAGGTAGACCAGCACAAAACCTGAGTAGGACCCTAGATGCGGTTGGTTCTAATATTGTTTGAAAATTTGAAGTAAATCGGCCCAATAGTTTTTGAGAAATGGATGCAGACAGACACACACACTAACACACACGCAGACAGACGCAGCGCATTGCAATACCCTCTCCCTACTTCAGTGGGGCGAGGGTAAAAAGAAAGGAGTAGCCTATGTAAGGGGTGTGTAGCAATAGAAATGCATAAGTTCATGCCAACATTGGCACAAAACGAGATACTTTTGGCGCCGCGGAAGCTCCACGAGGATGGTATGGCATTTAAAAGATATGGTTAAGGATGGGACTATTCTCAGTTTAAAGGCCCATTCCTACCAAAGTAAAAAAAAAAAAACACACATTCTAAATTTTACGATAAAGTATTCAAATTTAAAAAATATATATTGCTGATCTACCATATTTATACCATTTTATTAGGCCTAACTGTTGCTTTACAGTATTTTGTCCATCTAGCGTGGTTTCCGCGTCTGTTTCCCATAAATGTCGCCACCAACGCCAAGGAAAGTTTATTAATGCACAGCCAAAGGTACCGTATAGTGACAGTGCATTGTACTGTAATACAGTATTTACAATTTTTAGATTCTGTATTTTCAGCATTTCATTTCAGGATTAGAGTTTGAATAATGATCTATAAAAACTAATATATTACGGTGCGATTTGCAGGACAACAGATGTTTACGTCAATAATTGTCTAAAACCTGACAAGCTAAATAGGGCTATTATCTTTTGTTTAAACATAATATTCCTACAAGTCTCTCTCTCGTCCACTGTTTAATAGTTAAGTAAAGTCCTCGACAGGACAGCAATCATGTTGTGTTGTCTGATTCAGTGGCGAATTTGGGAGAGGATGTGGGAGGGGGGGGGAGATGCCATCTCCCATACATCTTTGAAATAAACGTCAGAATTGTACACGCATGCACTTGAAGACGGGTAGGCCTACACGGTGAAAAGAGGCAAAGTAGGGAAAATGAGTTTTTAGCTTGTCAGATTCAAAATTGAATACACCAACCTCCGTTGTGGGCTTATATTTCTTGACCACCTCTTTAAAAAGTCTGAATCCGCAATTGTGATTATGTAACTTTCGTACTAACATTTTGTTGATACAATTATTTACTTATTTGGTAAATATAAATTTATTTGTAAAGCTAACCTGTCTATTTTAATGATGTATTGTCAAAATACATCTGCCACGTCAAGAAATCTCGAACGAGCGATAAAATGTTACAATGTGTAATTCCTAGCCGCTCGATATAGCACGTATTATACATAAAATCGAAATTACTTTTTAATATTAATAATAAAATAACTTGCCCTCACAAAAACTTCCATTCACAAAAAGTTATTCGAAGAAATTAATGTTCTAAAACATTGTTTTATTATGAGATTTGTTAATATATCTGCAGTAAATATTCACTAATTTCGGTGAGGTTTGAAGTTTTTCTTTATTAACCGCACAACTGTTTGTCGTTGATTGTTTTACTATCATTTTTGTAATTAACACGCATGTGTTCTTCTGAGTAATTTCTCGGTGTTGACTTAATCAAAATACTTTTTATGTTCAATATGACGGTTTTTAAACAAGTTATTGATAACTATACATTTGCAGATTAATGGTATACATATCCACAGCTCCTTGTATATAGGCCTATAATACACCGTATGTGTTGCTGTTCCCTTACAGGCGCAGATCCAGGCGGGGGTGGGTAACGGACCCGGGCCCCTTTTGACTCAGAAAAAAAATTGCACACGTTGGACCTGTAAAAGTGCACCAGAGAGCATCTGTAGAGAAAACATTCCCCGGGCCCTAGGCGGGCCCTGGACCCACGCCCATTTCCATCCGTTTACTGTTAAATCTCACACTTGTGTTTGTCCAAATTTGACATCGGGTCCCCTCGTTCGAGCTCCGCTGGATCCGCCCCTGGATATGGATACCTTTTTCAGGAAAGATATTAACGGTTTAATAGTTGGTTACAACGATGCATATCGTACCGATAGGCTATGTTATTAGGTGAAACAAGATAGGCCTACAAGTGCCGGTCAGTTTCTTGTTAAAATAAAATACCATCGTCTTTTGAATACTTAAGAAAGTTTTCTATACAGAAAAATAAAGTGAAATCAGTTTGGTTAACTGCATGAATTTATTTCAAAATCTTGAATGTGCATGAAATGGAGACAGACTTACGACATCTCCTGAAGTGTCTTCATAAGGCGCAGATTTAAGGGGTGGGGTGGGGGGCGCAGCCGGCGAGCTCCCCCTCTATTATAGCCAAAACTTAGTTGAACACCCTTATAGAGCGCCGGGTCTAAAATTGACAAACATTTGGGTTAATACAGAGAACCAGAACACTGAAAATGGTGGAATGGCGTTTTTTTTTTGCTCGTCAACCACAACCAACCCCCTTTTGCTGGATCATGGATCCGCCCATGGTCTTTAATATTGTATCTGTCTTTTAGCCACACTCTAACTGTATTTTATAAACTTGAATATTGTATGCCGTGTATAATATTATATACATACATAGGCCTATATAGGCCTATCGTTTGTAACATTGACCGTTTTTTTTAATTGTATATTATATAGATTTAATTCACTAAAATATTGTATTTAGTGGTGGTACAATTTAATTACCTTTCCTCACACACTTTACAAATACAAGTTCAAAATGGGTTTAACGCTACCTGAGGGCCTGTATGGACCCCTCGTGGAACTGGGAAGGGCTCTTTGGTTGAAGCATTTTCGTGGCAAAAAACGATCGTTTGTGAGAAACGACCAGGACACCACTGTACCACTGGATCAGTGCAACCCTTAATCCATAGCGTGCTGTAATCGGTTTTATCGTTATTTTAACTAGTCCAGTTTTTACTGCCAGAAATAATCGATTAAAAATCGAGTTTTAATCGATGTATTTTTTTCTCTGCAGTAGAAGTAGGCCCATATGAGAATTTAAATAGGCCTACCTTTTAGTCATGTGACCAAGAAAGTAAAGATTATAGTGCTTAGTACTAGAAACTTAATTAGTTTATGACTTATAACATGCAATATGTTTCTATTATTATATGCAGTAGTTTATATTGGGGTGTTACGACAGGCTAAGTCAAAATAAACTTTATCAACGATCCAGGATCAAGATTCAAGGAAGTTTATTTGTGAGGTGTCACCACAAAATGAGTCGTGTGGTACGGAAAATGAAAATTGAGTTATTTACAAATCCTGGTAGATTTTCAATTCAATTTATTAAATTTCAATGTCTTTTTTTACATTGAGGGAGGCTGCATAAGCCAAAAGACTTTAAGTCGC
>JAOTQE010133429.1:0-23676 GCA_025631205.1 Nesometra sesokonis
GTTATATATATGTATATATATTTATATATGTGTTTTTTCCCCTTTTATTATTCCCTAGTTACATATTGTTTCGTTTTGAACTATCAATTTATTATATTTGTTCTGATATGAACTTTGTCTGAAATAAAAGTTGAATTTACCTTTTAATTATAACGAACCATCATCCATCAATCGTAGAAAATAATTACAATCAGACAATTTAAAGAAATTGAGTAGTCCTTGAATTCTGCTTACAGCTCTGAATTAATTTAAGAGAACATGAGACTAACATTAGCAGAAATAAAGTATATTCTGTGTAATTATTATTTTTCACATGAGTTTTATTTCTAACATATTCCTGAACGTTTATCTCAACAATCTCATTATTTTATTATATTTGTCAGTACTAGCTAATAGGAAAGTTCAAACTCTGCATTAAATAAGTCAACTAACTATGATCTTTTATTAGCGAATAAATGCAGATTTAACAATTAATTTTTAGGCTTGTCTGGAAAGTTTTGTTTAAATAGTTTCACGTAACACCCTACACCGTCACGCTCTTAAAATTCCATCAATTATACCTGTTTGCATGACAAGTAAGTAAGTTGTTGTCACATTAATTTGTTGGTTCTTTAGGTAGGTCCGGATCTTTTCATTTGAGTGCTCATCATATCTAAAATCTACCCTGACACGTCACAGAAATTCACTTCTTCTGAACTTAATCGTAGATGACTAGAAGAACAGATCAGCTGATACCCGTAAACCCAATGGACGTAGCGTCTGATTCAGAAGGCATGATTAAACCTGAACAAATGCAACACACTACATGATAAAAATCCTATATATATGTCGGCTGATGTATGCAATAATCCAGTATTTTTTCCATCTTAACATTCCAAAGACCAACAAGGCAGCCAATCCCCTTGATAAATTCATAGGTGAGAGAGGCCTAGTTACTAAATATCAATAATTAAATTGACCTGTGTGTCGACATATTATGGACCCCTGGATACCAATCTTAAAGGTTTTTGTAAAATAACGAGCAAACCCCATTCTTCCAGTTGTTTCACATCAGCAGATATTATATTGACAAGTCGAAAAGGGATATTTTACAAATTGTTATGTGTTTGCGTCCTAGTATCTAGCAGTTTATGTTAATTGAATCTAAGACGTTTTTATCATGGACCAGTGGATGCCATTCAATAACATTTGTTCACATATGTTATTTTTCACGCTCATAACATTTTTTATGCTTGAGGAAATCGGATAGGTGCGTTTATATGTCCAATGCATAAGAGGGGTGTATCCAGGACTGTCCAGGGATGGGTGGGAAGACTTGAGCAGGGTGGTTGTATTGCGGATTGATTGCAACAAGCAAACATCCTTGTTCGTTTCTTAATTTTCTTTACTGTTTGGCTTTTCTACACAGTGACAGTACATCTATATTGACTGGTTATTGTCGTTTACGCCATTAAAATGTATTTTGGGTCAAATTTAGAGGGGTTTAAGTCCCCTCTCCACTCGCAATTCTCCACTCTTCATGAAACACGCACATTGTTCTTCACGTAGTTTGTAAGCTAGGCTTCGATTCATACACTTTTATCTTGTCGGAAGCGAAAACAATAGGTATTCGTATAAAACACAGAAATATTCCATTATAACGTTTGTGAATATATAATTAAATAAAATAGTGAATGTTTTCTAATGCTGGATGCAAATAACATTTGTTAAGTTCACAAATGTTACATTTCAGTAGTTATATGCTTTTTGAAGTGCAAAATTAAGAGCATTGTCTACATAATTTTGTTTCTATCACCCATTTAGCCTAACTTAAAATGGGCCAGATCTACAAACGAAAGAAAACCTGCTAGTTTTGTAGAAAATCGTCATTTATAAGCTGTCATAACTATCACATTTGTTATGTAAAATTATTAAAAATTATACCTACACATACATATGCACAAACTCAAAACAAATTTAAATTTTAGGAAAACATAAATAACACTCAGAATTTTATCTCCAAATTCCAGACTTTTACTGAAAAAATACGTTGGATTCTTGACGTGCTATTTTAAAGCATCGAATGATTGACTAACTTGCTATTCATTGATTCTTATAAAAACAAAATAAAAAATAAATAATAATTATTAAAGGAACAATTTTTTACAACAATGGCGAAAATCGGCCCAATATTAGCGAAGGTGCTACATAAAAACTTAAGACCGTCTGCCATAATTCTGCTAAAACCGCAGATTTTACACGGGGAAATTCGGAAAACAACCATTACAAAAATAAAATGTCCGACGAGATTTCACAATCTTATGAATTAAAATTTAGATTATTGCAACTATTAGTAAACTTGGAATAGAATAACGGAACAATGGCGAAAATCGTAAGAGTAGAAGTGAAGTTATTATGATAAATGTGTGAAAAAATAGCGAAAATCCCAGAAAAACCGGCGTTTCGCATAAAATTAAAAGACTTTGCGACCATAAAACTTATCCTAATGCCGGGATTCAGCCTTTATTCCCATTCATTCTAATTTCTTTATTCGTTTTCAGCTTCCCATAATATATTCCAGATTAATGGCATGCTATGATGCCCATTATACAACAATCAATAAAAACATGTATAGCAAAAGATCCATTCCGAATGGAAAAAAAAATCAATAACAACGCATTTTTTACTGATTTTTCACGCTGCGTTTACCTTAACAATTGTGATAATGTCTGCTAGTTAAACCGGGGATAAACTACTAGTTGCTGTAGTGGGAATTCCCCATATACGTTTATGTTTTTAACTATGTCGTATTACAGAATCGATATTAATATTAATCCGAGAATAATGCATTTTGGAATTTTAAGGCCCTGGCATTCTCTTCGTTGCTGGTCATTTCAATATCGTATTTATTGTGTTTAAATGTTATTGTAATTGTAATGTTTTATATTACTATTACTATTATTATTATTAAATTGCACATAATATATAACATCTAGCTCAGAAGATGCCAAAAGTAGTGCGTCAAAATTGATTACAAGATAATCAGTAATGTGGCTACATGTTCGGGTGTGGTTTTACAATTTTCTCCGTCATTGAAAGTCTTCTCAAATTTGCTAAACAACAGATACGTTTGGAAACCAGTTACTTTTAAGGTAAGATTAATAGTGTGTATGTAAATACGCCTATAGCAATGTAACTTTTACACATTTATTGCTTTTCTTTCAAAAAGCATATATTACATAGAGAAGGAACTAAGAAAATTCAACAATTGAAGGGCGTACAAACAAATAAATTAACCGAAACTTTTTTCATTAATGTTTCATTAAAAAAAAGTTATAAAAACAGTACAAATGCACAAAGAGACAGGTTTTTTAGCCAAATGGATTATCTAGGAAATTGAAAATTCATAACATGTATACGGTACTGCTTACTAATCAACTCCCACGTAGGTTTTGCCTACATGGAAAATTAATACTAAATAAACGAATCTATTGTGACACTTGAGTTGCTTAGCATGTAATTTCTTATATTTATTGTGGAATATAATTAATTTTATTTATTTGATTATTTAAAAAAAAAGACAGAATGGGTTTCTACCACCTGAAGTTTTTTTTTTGATTAATTAATGGATTTTCTTGTATTTAGTGGGTGAGCCAGAACCCCTCACCTCCACTTTCCTACAATACTGGACGACAAATCATTTCACGGTTTCATCTGCGCATGTGCATGATTAAGGTCAAGTCATAAAACGACGTGCAGCTTATTGTTAAAGAATGTAAATTGTCGCGCGTCGTTTTATGACTTTACCTTAATCTGCACATGTGCAATTGAAACCGTGTAATGCCTTATATTCTTTAAGCCGTTCGTCGTTTTATGACTTGATCTTAACCATGTACATGCGCAGTTTAAACCGTGAAATGGCTTATTCCCGTTTTAGGGCTTTCAACAATATTTTAAAACAAAGCGCTTTCTAATAATTCAATTAACCAAACTAGATTCATTACATACGACTTAATCCCCACATTGGTTTGAGTGAGCACCTCTCCCGCACTTTGCAACGAAAAACCCAATAATATAATAAAAGAAATGCGATGTTTAATAAAAATATACTCCGTAGAAGCGTCTGCAGGTTTACTATCTTAAAGAAGTTTATGGGAGGAGATCTTCTCATTACCCAAACACCTTCAAATGTCTCACTGTAAATAAGTCCATGTCGGATATCAAGAAAATCAAATAATTGTTCTTTCTACTTCTTTACAAGTTCGAATCTGATCCAGAAAATTCAAACTTTAAATATCACTGACTATTATGTCATCGTCAAAAGAACGAGTGAAGATTAATGAAACCAGACAGATGATGGCAGGCAGACAAGTACAACCTACATATACACCTAAATATTACTTCGAAAAGGTTACATGTATTGAAACACCTATGGCTGATTTGGCAACACTGTCATTGGTAGGTTATTCTATAGTTCAGGAATATTAATTTATTTATTCATGTTTTGTTTGAAAAAAATACATTCTTATCCTGTATAAAAATAATTATTTTTGAAAAAAATACAAAAACGGGAATTCCTTGACCCTGGATGTGGACGTATTATTATAAAGTGGGTCAGTTCACTCCTGCTGTCGTACGTTTAGTATATTTTTACAAGTAACTAGTACGTTCATTACACTATCAAGTACTGTATTATACGCTTGTAAAAGTACTCCTACGACATTTATAAAATAAATACATTGCATTGTCCAAATAATCCAGTGAAAATGTAATCATTATTATCCCGCATCCGATAACGTTCTTTATGTCTTTAAAACTTTAGGATTCTTCAAAAAAGGTTATATCTAGCAAAACTAATCCAGCGTTTGAATGCTCTTGCCAAGAAGACAAAAATGGAAGTGGAGATTTGTATATTAAGTTTACAGTGGATGGTCAAGTATGGTCGTTAAAGTTTGTGAAGTTGGATGAAGACAAACAGAAGGAGATAGATAGTACATGTAGGTACTCTCTGCAAAGTGGTAAATGGATGGAGTTGTTACCACTGAAAGCGGTGAGTTTGTCTATAGTTATTCTTCGTAACAAGTTAAAATACAATTAGTCAACATTTTCTTGTTTTAACAATCATATTTTTATAATTTGTTTTTATAATACGGTACTCATCTATAATGCTAATAAACTGGGTGCACTTGTGTTTTCACACACAATTGAAGAGGGCTTTCATTTTCAGATTCAAGTTTATTCTCTCCTTAAGGGAACTCATTTAAAGTACAATCACATGCGATAAAGTACGGAAATTAAATATAAATTTACAATTATTATAAACATACAATGATATAAATCAGCTAAAAGGATTAATGCAAGTTCAATATAGTAGAGTCATTTTCATAAGATCCGTGACTAATTTTAGCATACCCTTTTTTTCTCGATGGATTTTGCAAGATGGACCAATTTAGAGGGCGTTTTTCAAAATGGCCGCCTGTGGATTTGAACTCTCATATCTCGGTAACCACTGATTGTAGAGACTTGGAATCTTAAATTGTTCACAACATACATGTTCCTATTAGCTGTAATGCAACTATTTGTCCAAAAATGGCCAGAAATTCTGTCTGGCACATTGACCTTTGACCTTAGATTACCATATCTTCGTAACTAGTGGTCGGATTGACTCGATGCTGACTGCAAATCGATCAAAACATGCAAGTTTATATTTGCTTTAATAGGAACTATTTTAAAATAATGGTGGGAAATGTACTTTCTGACATTTTGTATATTTTAAACCATTGTATTTCCTATATATTATTGCTAATTAACCATGATTTTCATATGCTAGGAAACCTAGTATTTACATTAAAAACTGGAATTTAATGAAAAATGATTACATTTAATGAGTAAACCAATCTCCAAAAACTATACCTTCATCACTCATCATGAAATTATGCTAATTAGCCTAAATATGCAAATTAGGAATTAACAAGAAAAAGTCCTATATCTCTGCAACCATTGGTCACAAAGAGTTGCAACTTGCCTAGAATAATTTTAAATATGTATATTTATTGACTAAAAGAAACAACTATTTCGAAAAATGAACGGAAGTGGGTGATTTAACATTTCACCTTATTTTTATGTATTTAAATATATTCGCCTCACCATTTTTGGCTAAATGTATGGTAACCAAGATTGAATTAATTAAATTTGACTGAACATAAATTATCCACACATTCAAATGCAGCAACGCAAACGAATGCTTATACAGCCAGACTGAGTCTATCTATAACATATACATAGACCAGGTGTAAATGCAAATACCAGAATAAAAGCTTAATGAACTTTTTTGGATGTTGGAATGTTAAGATTGTCATGTATACTGGCTTTTATTAAATTTCAGTTGGCACTGAGAATATTTAATCTTCATTTAATTTGTCCAATGAACTCCATAAAAACAGTTCCACATCACAAGTTAGCGTAAATATTTAATTTCAGAATTAACAAATAATAATTGTTATATCTCGGCAACCAGTTCATAGTATTTTAATAGGGGCGGATCCAGGATTGAGATTTAGGGGGGGGGACTAAGCCTGTTAAGCCCACCCCCTAAATCCGCGCCTGTTTTAATATATTCATTACCGACTATTAAAGAAAATGTTAACAAATTACAAACTAAGTGTTTTATGTACTCTATAATGAGAGAGTAAATATCATTGACAGAAATCACTGCTTCCCATGTCACACTTCATACTTTATTATGCATATTTGAAATTACATTTTGTATTACAGGTATTATTAAATTTTGCTTCATGTGGACATCTTCTGTGTTGATGGGCTGGTCCCAGTTGTTTAAATGCATTATGTTTTACGCAACTGTGGCTATGCTTTATTGGACACAGCAGATAAAGATATTCTCAGCGTCTATGAAATATAAGCCAGTATACCCACTGATCTTAATATTTCAACAACCACCATACTCACGAAAAAAATCGCAAGTTGTTGTTCTCGGGTGGGACTCGAGTACTCTCAACTGTACTGAGTATTCGGTACATTTTACACGTCAGAGTTGGGCAAAACAAATTATATCTAGTATTCTCCCTGACGCAAAACGTATTATTACATACATTGCAGTACCCGCTGCTTATTGGGTTCGAATTCTATCCCTAGCCACTAAGTGCAAGCTCAGTGGTCTAGTGGTACAGGCACCAGGCTCGTTAGTTATTTTGATTGTTTTTTAATTGGAAAATGCTTATCATAAAGCTTTCTTAAATTGTGATTCAAATGCAAGTAAAGCAGCGTTTGGATCAGACATCAGCCCAATTAACTTCGTTGAGTTCGGTTTTTATATTGTTTATGTTTGTTTGATTAATTTTTCTATAAGTATTTATGTTTATTTGGATTGAACGATTCTTTGATAGTGGAAAGATAGTAAATATAGGTAAGTGATCACTTAGGTTACTATAAAAAAGGCCAGAGTATGGATGTTCAGATTGATTTGTTAATATGTTGTTCAGTAGTGTTGCTGACGTTTGAGTAATACGAATTGGTCTGTTGATTAAAGGCAAAAATATAGTTACTAAATAATGAATTGGCAAAATTATTAGAATGATTATCGGATTGATTTTTAAGTAAGTCGATATTAGAATCACCTTATAAGTAAATATCTTTTTTGGATTTTGAAAGATTATGCATAAGTATGTTAAAAGCATCGATAAAGGAGTTTGTATCAAGAGAAGGAGCTCTATAGATAACACCAACAATAATAGTTTGATTAGATTCAATTTCAAGTTGGACGAAAAGGGAGTCACAAAGAGAGGACTCAAGTTGAAAATCATACTTTTCTTCACACGAGTAATTGTTTCGAAAATATAACCAAAAACCACCCCCAGTTCGCCCTTGTCTAGTTTTGGAGATAAATGAGTAGTTTGGGATGTGGACCAAAGGACGCGAACGGATTCGTATCCTATTCGGCGATAAAGTCGGTAATGCAAAGTTTGTAAGCAAACTTGACCTTTTAAAAGGTTATTGACAAGTTTCGTTAACGCAGAATTCCAAACAAATTTCGGCATTTTGTACATTCTTTTGACATTATCTGTATAGGGTCATGCTGTTCGGTATAAAAAATGCTCCGGCAACGTTCCAAAGAATAGTTAATCATATCGTGGCTAAATTGGATGGGTGCGAGGCCTACGTGGACGATTTAATTGTCTATAGTGAAACTTGGGAACCACCCAGTACTAGTATTCACGGATCATAACCCACTGACGTTTGTAAATAAAATGAAAAATAAAAATCAAAGGTGGGCTCTTACACTACAAGAGTAAAATCTGCATGTTCGCCATGTTAAAGGCCGAGATAATGTTATAGTTGATGCCCTTACTCGGGTCCATTAAATATGGTACTGACTGCACTGTGGTATAGTTTTGTGAATGTAAACAAAATGAAAAAAAAAATAAAACATAAAAAAAATAAATAAAATAAAAAATGTATAAAAATATGCTGAATGGAAATTTTGATGTATAAATGTATTGACTGGTAAACTTTCTCCTTTGTCAAAAGTTTAATTTTAGGGGGAGGGTGTTATGAATTACTGTACTAAACAGCTGTCCACCATTATGTAAAGTTGTCGCAATATTGACCAATCATAATAATGAGGGGAAGATTCAATACACACGCACTTGGACAGGGAACAAGGTAGCACTGGACTGTTTCACTAAAGATAACATTGTATTTAATACTCCCAGAATTCAAAATGGGTTTATCATAATAGTCCCTAAAGGTTTTCTCAGAACTCCAACCTGCAGCCGACAATATTTCTCCTATCGGGACAGCCAACTCTTTGGCTGCTGATGATGCCACTGCTCTAGTGGAGTAGGCTTTGAACACTCTAGTATCAATCCCTGATTCATGCAATACTACCTTCAACCACCTGGAAACTATGTCCTTTGAAAATGGCGCAAATGTTGTTTTGTAACTTAAAAGCAGCTGCGTATGAGTACCCCTTACGGTATCTGTCCAGTTTATATATTCCTTAAGGGTTGTAACAATACAGACTTTACTATCAGGTACATAAGCCTTCAAAGCTATTCTTCTACCTTTACTACTGCCATCTTACTAGGTTATTGCAAAACTGAGATTTTGTTCCTCTCATATTGTTAATATAAGTAACATCAGTGACACTGTCAATTTCCAATTTAACATGCGTAACCTGTGCAACCACAGAATGTCTGCCTTTCCGTTAACGCAAACCGTCATTGGTCTGTCATAATAGCCTCTGTTTTCTCTGAGGGAAATGATTTTACATTTCTCTAAAGCCCTGTAATTAAGCTTCCCATATTCAACTGCTGGGAGTGCAGCAACTAGTTTACCTAATAACAGCCACTTGTTTAATAGCGGTCTGACTGACATTAAGCACCTCTTGAATATCATTCATTAACTCCCGTTTCTTTGAAGAAAGAAGTGAGATGGTCATATTAATAGAGTTAATTTTAAACCCAAGAAATGTTATTACCTGAGTTGGTGTAAATATAGATTTTTTCTGGTTTATAATGAAACCCAATTATGATAAGGTGTTACAAGTCTCAATGGCTGTCCTTTTGGCTCTTTCATGAGACTTATTGATACAGAGTATGTCATCAATATATAACTACAAGTATATGTCCCCGACTTATTATTCTTGCTAAGGGAGGCTTCAGTAACTTAGTAAACAGTTTTCGAATTCGAATTAGAGTCTCTTTGCCTCTGATTATAGTACTGATAAGGATAAGGCTGGTACATCGGTTTATGGTAAGACCTGAAGGTATTATTTCCTTTAAAAATGCCAGAGGTAGCTTTCTTTTCTTCATCTAATCGTTTCACCGATTTTCCAGGTCTCCAAATTAGTATCCCGTCGGTTTTGTTGACGGTTCGCAGAGATGTTTGTAGTTTTATTTATTTCTGTCTTCAAAGCCCCGTTTTCTCAGACTGAGTATTTTATAGTTTGCATTGGTGAGTAAGGCCAATTCATCTTGTAAACGTTCGTTTCCTTGAACTGGTCCCACTGTATGAGCCAAGGCAGTAATATCTTTTATTAAAGGTTTTTGGATTATCTGTAGTTTTAAATCCATAGACCTTGAAATTCCATCCCAAAGCATTGGGTTAACCTTCGGCACTATCAAGGCCGTAGCATTTTTAGGCATTGGATAAGTTTTTACCAGTTCTTGCATTATGTTATCGTCCATTGGTGAATGGAGCAGATTTGTAATGCTAGGCCAATGTTTAGTGGTTCCCCAACGTTTTCAGGTAGCAAACCTGGCTGCAAATCCAGGTGGCGGTGGAGTCCTAGGCTCCACTCCTTCGCATGTTTTACTGTTATTATTAGTTGGCAAGCCTAAACCTATGCCTGCATCTTTATATCGCGCAGTAGACATCACTACCACTTTGATCTTGATCGTTTTGATCAAAATATTCATTCGATATGCTTCTGCAATACGATGAAACATCATTATCATCACAGTTGTACTGCGTAGGCTTACTCACATTATCGATTAGTTGCCTGGGCAGATTTTCGTATGCTCTGTAGGCTCTTCTAACGTAGCAAGCCTCGCCTCGGTTGCCAAGGACGGGCCTGCCCTTCCGGCGGGTTTTGCTTTCGCGCAAGGTTTTACGCCTGCCGAGATCGATGTATTATCTGTGGTTTCTCAACAAGAGTTGCTCCTTTTGAGATATCTTGGACCTCTGTCATATCTATAACACTATGGCTATCAATGTAATGTAAACATTGTTGAAATCAGTGCAGAAAAAAGTTTTCAAAACTAAATTTCCACAGATCGCTTTCGAGTGTTGCACTCGTCATACACGCTGTTTCGATATGCCTGGTAATCGTGCATGCGATCCCAGTTTGCACCGAACGTAATATGAAGTACAATCTCCATCTCAATCTTACCCCGTTTTCGTTTTGAGTTTTCAACCAGATAACTGTATTTGTTTATTTAAAACTTCAGGGTACCATGAAAACCGATAGATCAGACAAACCTAGTCCAGACTTTGAATGCACTTATCAAGAAGACAAAACTGGAGAAGGTTATTGGTATCTTCAGTTCAGAGTGAAATATCAAGAATGGTCGGTGAAGTTTGGGAAGTCAGAAGTTAACGTCTGGTATTAATATTTCTTAGTTATTCTGTTAAACAAACCTTTTTGGAGTGAAAAGGTGTGATGTTACATACACTAAAATAGATTTTACCTAACATAATATATTTTGTTGTTTTGTCTAGAAAATTGCTTATTCTGTCTAGACAATTTCTGCAAAACTCTGCCGAGACGCGTTACTTTGATGAGATAAAAGTCCTGTTGTTGACAAAATGCGGTAATGTTTAGTCAAATTTCGTTTGACAAAAGATTTTCAATAATATAAAACTCTTTTAATAAGTACACCTTCGATATTTCTTACACGACATATATTTGTTTTTAATTAAAGTATTTACAATTACTTAGTTTATAAAAACTACATGTGCAAAATTTGTAAATGTAGTTTCTGATATGATGCAAGTAAATGGTGAATATTTACAGAAATGAACATTTTGAAAGATGAAATTGAGATTTGCTTATTAAAATTGTTGATGTTAAGATAATGTATAAAACCTTCTGCCACACAAGCTATAATAAATCGCACATTTTTACCACATATAATTACACCTAATGGTTACAACCTTGAATACTTTAACTGTTAGATAAAGCAAGTTTATCATGTAGATATCGAAGATATACTTTGGTGCGATTTTTTACCATGTGCAGTACACTACAGTAACTGTCTCTTTCACACTCTTCCGACCACAATTACATAACAATGAACGAGCTAAATACTGATATTGGAAACCAATCGCTTTCTATAGTATTTTGAGGTACTACAGTAGGTCTACTGATTGAACAATTGAAAAGTGTGAGCCAAATAGGTTTGGCTAAGCTAAGGTATCATCTTTCCTTTTCATATGGGTGTCTATCATGTGAAAGTGCGGAACTATATTCATTTTTTTTCGTGGTAGCCCTGTTACAATGTGAAATCACTACGTGTTTATAGAATCTATTACTAATACTATGTCCGCAAGGAGATTATATTTTTACTTTGGTTTTTGACGATTTTTGCGCGTGCGCCACTTAAAATTTAATTTGTCTGTACTATTCAATAGAATAAGCATAAGTCTGGTAGATAAACGACTAATATGGGTTCTACGCAGAAAAAAAGTGGGAAAAAGACAAATTTTACATCATAGGCGTAATTTATGAGGAATAGCATATCCAAAATCGACAAAATTCCATCTTGGGCAAAATTGTATAAAGATTTAAATATATAAAAAAATGCTCCATTGATTGCTTTAGAGTTGTGAGTTTACAGTAGCAGCAATCTAAAATTTGTAACAGCAATGAAGATAAGTTGGTTATACTATAGATAATTATTAAAAGGAAGCAAGCTCTAATTGTAATTAACCGTTAATTTACTGCAACTCATTGGATAAATTACGCCAAAAATTCCCAACTGTTCCTGACAACTCATGCGTGAACTACCTAATGATTATCTGTGGTTTTAAGTGTTTTGCCAAAGACTACACTGCGCGTAGACGATTCTGAGCAGGTATCTGGAAGGACCGACTATTGAACAAGTTATGATCTATCAAGAGCCGAGGTTGGTTGATGTAAAAGTAATGCATCACCAAAACTGTTCATAATATAGAATAGTATGCACAAATGTGCTGAGGTACAAGATGCAATGGCAAGTGACCAATGTGATGCATAGGAAAAGTAAACAGCCAGGAACCTCTGAAAAAACAATCATGCAGGCATTCAAAGAATGGGTTAGTTGACATCAACTTTTTTAAATGCTTACAAATGACATTTTTTAACCTCTGGATTACCACCAGCTGAGGGTGATGGTGAAAATGTTATAGCACAGTATGAGCAAGAATAATTTCGGATTCTCCTTAAAATTACGCTTCTAATAAAAATGATGTAAAACCCCCTTTCTACCGTTTTTCCTAGTAGAACACTTAATGTACAAGACTACATGTATTTTTATCTTGATAAAGTATTTGAGTGAGAATTTAATTTGACTTTCGGTATTAGTAAATAAACACGATAAGCACTTTATTCCCTTAAAGCCGCCATCCCAATTAAATTTATAAAAATCAATGTAGACAATCAAAACATAATGTGCTCCTTTCAGATTATAAAATGCAGTGTTACGGAAGTCAAGATTGTGTGCATGGCTGGTTAAGCTTGCATAATTGTCGACTGTATTTTTAATAAGTATTTTTCTGTTCATTGTTTGGTGGAGGAAATCCACTTTCCCTCCACTTATTTTAACATATTGCTTACTTTTAGAATGCTTGAATGAAAAAAAATCTTCATGGGGCAGCAACATCAATTGATCAAATTTAGCAAGCGTCTTCTAAAAAATACAAACAATATAAAGCTAGTGGTTATTATCAAAACACTTTGAACTTACGGTAACACTCATCTTTTATGGGAACCAAACACTAGCACAAAAGGAGCATTCACAGTAGAACTTTGAAACACTATAAAAATTATTTAAGATAACGTATAGGGCAGCATACATACATACATACATACATATATTATACACACTCTTTGAACAGTTTTGAAATTAATTATAGTGGGATGACGACTGTTACGACGACCACAAACATTTTCACATTCATTTATTTTACATTTCTTTTATTCCAATTGACCCAAAGCTATCCGGATACATGGAATATGAGTAATCAAACCGAACACTGTAGTCTAGTGGAAGTACCACATGGAGACGAGTATAATGAAGTTGAAAAGATATTTATAGTCACGCTACCAAAAGCAACCATTTGGAAAATTCAACGAATTCAAAATGTGGAAGTTTGGAATGAGTATAGGAGGTAAGTATTAAACGACTATTTTTACCTCAACCAAAAAAGTTAGAGGAGGTTATGTGTTCACGCCTGTTTGTGTGTTTGTTTTTGAACAACCTACAAGCAGCGATTTTCATTAAAAAAAAAAACCATTGAAACGTGGCTTGACAAAAAAATATCGTAGTTTATCGATTTTTAGAGGGCGTGCTTAAAGGTGGTTGGACATGTTTTTCTGTATTTTGCTAAGTCCTAATTTTTCTTGATATTTTTTCTTAGTATTTTTACTAATTGTTACAAAATATCTACTGTTCTTTGCTCTTTAATAACTAATTAGGGTAGCACCAAAATTAATTTATCTTTAGGATTAAGTGTAATTTCGGATTCAATTGTAGATAGATTAGCTCCCCTTACAAAAAAAAAACGTTTTATAGAATTCTATAAAAAGTTGAATAGAATTATGTTGTGTTCTATTATTTTCTATAGAAACCAGTATTTTATATTTATATTTTATAGACTTTTGTTCCGCGGTCTATTAACGGCAGGTTATCATTCCATTGGAATAATGGAAATTTGTCTGGATTGCTATGGACAATTTTAGAATACAAAAATTAACTGGTTTTATTATATTTAGATATTTTCATAGAACATTTTAATCAGGGAACAGTTAAATAATTTTCTATGAAATTCTTTATAGATATTATCTTACAAATTAGTATAAATAATTATGTTCTATAAAATGTCTATAGAAATTCTAATACAATTTCTGTTGAAAATATATTAGACATTATATAATGATTTATAGAATTATATAGATTTATAGATAGACATTATTTGATTTGTTTCTTTAGAAAATATTTACCATTTGTATAAAATTATACAACAGTAGGTAAGTCTGTTAACTTACAATATTATTCAAATATATAGAAATTTATATTAAAATCCCATGCATGTCTATCCACACCTACAAATATTTTACATTTTGCAGAATAGTGGGAAACCTAATGTTCAAAATATGGATTCCGTGGGATTTTAACGGTCAAAGCAAGTTCTTAGCAGATTTGAATCCTTAGACTGAGTAAAATAAATTCCAATTGGGTGCCATTTTTCTAGTTCGGTAATGGCGGCCATTTTGGATTTCAAAATACCGGCCATATTTTAATATCAAAATGACAATAACTCTACTTTTAGACCATATATAAACCTAATTTTGGAGGAAAAGTGTATATTGTCATCGTCAATAGATATGATTGTACCTTTTCCATAAACAGCATACGTCAGCTATATTGAATTTTAAGATGGCTGTCATTAAAATCGCATGTTTCATTTTATTTAGTGTATTTAGTTAACAAATAATATATCTAGTCCGCAGCAACCTCAACATATATCATTTTAATTGTTTTTTGGATGTGATAGTTAAAAAATCTGTTTTAGTCAACTGTTTGCCAAATCTTGTTAGACGGCGTTTTTCAAATGGCCTTCACTTTGTTTGAAACTTTACATCTCGGTAACCATCAATTGTGTAGACTTATACTTTATCTCAATTTGTTTCAAATAGACAGCTAGTAGCTGTAATAAAAAAATTACCGAAAATATCTTGCATTGTGACCTTTGACCTAATTGTTATTGGTCACAAATTGTTTAGAACATGTGAATTTATATTTACTTTAATGAGAAAAATGTTCCAGAAATTTCAGGAAACACTGATGAGAATCAGAATCGGTATTATGTACAGTAATTTTATGCATAAGGTCTGCTATATACTATTGACGTGAAACACATATTTAATGTAACATATTTCATACTTTTAATTGATTGATTTGAGACTTTTAATCTATATTTCAAAAATACAAATTCATATTTGATATTTACGTAAAAATATACCCCGTCGGATGCATTCACATGTAGCTATTGTACAATCAAATGTTTATACAACACTATTTTAGGTCATCTGGAGTCATGGTTATATTAGGTACCCGAGTTAAGTAATAGTCTCACAATCAACTTTCCCGTTTCACCCTTACCACTTGGAAACCTTTTTACAATGTATCTACGTCCATTATTGTGCAGTAGACACAAGCAAGTCTGCAAATGCCATTTCTGATTTGTGGACTTTTGACCTAGTCTTATTATATTTTATTATACTTCTAAAAATAAATATTAGTATCACACTTTCTAATCATTAATTAAAAGTCCCATATCGCTTCGAGCCTAGTTAATTCAAGTGTGCTATATCTCCACGACCCATAGTTATAGGAGTGTCTTCAAGTATGCAAGTATGCCGTCCACTGACAAACCGACGTTGTTCCCAGTCATCTGAATCCGCATACTGTCCACAGTGCTAAATACGCCAGTATCCCTTTGACCGTGTTAGTGCCTGGGATCTCATAAACAAGTTTGTTGGCTGTAAGTTCTTAGTTTCTTTGGCAATAACCATCTAGCTTCATTTGTCTTGCTGCAATTTTCTAGCCAGCTATCGCAAATTTCCATCAATTGGTGTATGCTGCCCCTGATACATACCAAATGAAGCATTCTAGATTGGAAGTCATTTACAGTTGTCTGCAATGTAGAATTCAAGGTCCAAACATCTAACTGCTAGAAGAACAGCTCAGTTTGTTGTCGGGCAGGCTGAGTCTCCCCACATTCGTCACGCCATTAAGAGCTTTCCAAGTACCTGCCAATTTTATCTTACTAAATTCATCCCAGGTATTTGAGGTCATGGGCTTTCTTTAGTGCTAATCCCAGTAATTCTAACTAGAGGTTCGTTTTTTTTTATTGCAACCACAATTTTGTTTTCCACTAAGCAGGCATCAATCCTTCAACACACTGCATCCACCCTTCTGAAATCTTATCGGATTAAACACAGATTTATAGTTTCATTTTAATACATGCTGGTCACAATCATTAATGACCTTTTTATCTGTTGAGGACTACGGTACTTATTAATAGCATAGAGAAAAGAAGTATTTGTGTGCGTGTCTTCCTGACTGAATTTTCTTCCTGATTGGCTTCGTCTTAAACGAAAATGCTGGTTCTTGTACTTGTTTATTATATGGACTGTATAATTCAAAACAAGAATGTCGTAGCACACTACGTTAACAACAAAAAAGGTGCTCTCAGGTCTCTTTCTAATTTTTTTTTATGGTTTTCCATTTTCTCTAAATTGTGTGAATACCAAATCATGTACAATACAATACAATAATACTTTATTATCCCACTTGGGAAAACTCCACTGACCTTGATTCGAAATGTTTCTATATGAACAACCACGGACAGTGTGTGCCACAGTCGGAGAACACCCAAATTCGGGGAAAACCATTTACCCTAATTTGTTTTGTTGTTAATATCTAATTTTCTAACTCAAATTAATTAGGTGACTGGTGTTTTTAGGTGGAAAAATTAGTACTGAAGTAAGTACCAACTTTAATTACTATTGAATAAAGAAGGCATGTGGGATATACTGAAAAATATCCCTTACGTGAATTTATACACTTTTAGGTGTATGTGTAGCTATAGAACGGGGACCTTTTATTTTTTAGCTGTTGTGAATGATTTGACCAGAGTAAGTAAAAACCAAATATGATTGAAATCTGCCGATCCCATCTGGTACAAAAATGAATTCGCATGGTTCTTACAAACAGTTGCTCTTAAATCGTTTGGAAGATGCATCTTTATATTTGCTGTAATGGAACATGCAAGCGGAAATACTTAAAATGGCATTTGTCCCTGCTGTACAGGTGCCTGGGACTTCTATATCTCAGCAAGCAGTGTTCACGAGAGTTAATTTTTGTTTTGAATTGTTTGGGAGATACAGTTTTATATTTGCTGAAATTAAATATTTTTTCCTAAGTAACCGAAAATATGTTAGATGACAAAAAGGCACTTTACTCACTAATTGATATTAATAATGTATAAATTAACACCTTTTACTGTTTATTCTCCACAAAGGCCATGGAAAGCTAAGATGAACTTGCCTCTTGCCGAGCGCAAACTGTTTCATGATACAGAGAAGAAAAACATTTCCGCTATTTGCCAACTTGGTTTTGATTTTCGTTTAAAGGAATCACACTTTACTAAAAAGTATGGGGAAGGAACCTACTTTAGAACAACATCAAAACAGTGCGATCGCAACACAGAATTTTACGATGGCAAGAAACAGATGTTCGTAGCAAGAGTTATTGTAGGAAACTATAAACTTGGCACCAATGGCATAAGTAGACCACCATATAAGGTTGATGGCATTCCATCGTCTGGGCAATATGATACGTGTGTTGATGATGAGAAAAATCCAACAATCTTTGTGGTTTTTGATAATCGTCAAATGTACCCAGAATACTTGATCACTTATTCGACGCCACCCGACCCTCCTAAACCTATCCCTGTTCCTAAACCACAGACATCAAGCTACTGTCAGTTGCAATAGAACAAGTGCAATCAGAATCGTGATCTGTATGCGGTAACCAATGTAACATCCGCATTTAAGTGAGGTATGTGTGTGTTTTTTTAAGGGGTTTAACATGCTTATTATCACACTTTCCATCCTCCACTAACATAGACCTGAATGGATTATTTTTATAAGGTTACAGTAATAATAACTAATAACTTGTCTTTGTTTTTTGCTTGTTCTCCTTATTTTAATTCAGGACTTGTATATGTAACTTACCAACATAGGAAGCTTGGTGATTTTGCATGTTAATCTCACAATAGTGATTATAATAGTCTTTATTGTTAGGCCAAATAATTCTTTAATTAAGGAGTGAACATGTACAGAAATAATATTGCGGAAAGTATAATAAAATACATCATATGTTGCAAGGTGTTAATGGTAGCATAAATTACTTTCAGGGACGGATTCTAATACGGGAGTTGCCAGTTAATAACGGCCTATTTTCGGCGGTTCAAATATCCTATTTGACAGACTAACCACGTGACAAGTTCTGTAATTGGATTTTACAAGAAAAATACAAACTTTTGATTTATTTTGCAACCACTTCCCAGTTACTCGTTTCTAGTGTTTGTTTTGCGTCCCTCAATCTATTTTATGGGTTACCACGGCACCCGTTAACCGCACGCCCAGAAAATAAATAAATAAAATAAAACCCCATATTATCTCGCCTAAGGGACCAGAGGAACACATTCTACTGACCCGATGGTAAGCCTGCTTTAGAAAACCTGTATTTTATGAAAGAGTGGTTTGGTCAATTTGATTTCGTAGAATGCACGTAGACAGTGTTAATTGTTAGGCCTATGTCGAAAATTTGATTATTGTATGTCGTACTTTAATGTGCAAAATACAGTTGTTTTTGGTATTATTTGGCATGTTTTAAAATATTGTATATTATTAGTAAGAAAGTCATAATTCATTATTAAATTGTGATCATTGCACGTATAGCAACTCATTATTTTAAGATATTAATTGGCTTTTACAGATCGCAAACCTTTTCATAATAATGGAGTATTAATGTCAGTTTTAATCGTCAGGTTGCTTATCGTAAAAATTACGTTACATTTCAATATAAAAAAATAATAGTAAAGTAGTAAAAGTAAATTACATCTCAACATGAAAAAATAGTAGTTTTGGCTACTAATTTTGTTATATTTTGTGATCTTGTAATCTTATCATAAAGGATGTTGTATTTTAACTTGAAAAGTTAATCATTCAGTAAGTAGTATTGTAAACAAAATCGCATTCTAAGATTGTTGGTTTTACAGGTCATCAACCTTGTCTATTAAGAGTACAGTATTAGTTTGTAGTATTAATTTTAAACGTAAAGTTGCTTATGGTAAAACTGTCTTTTAACTAACAAAACATAATTGTTTTGGTTGGTATTATTATAAAATGAGGCGTGTCACGGCAAAACCACCACGTCGTAGAAAAATTAAAGACTGATTTATTGTTAATATCATATTACACATTTCATAAGCTTTAAAATGAGGCGTTAATTTCAAAATCGGAGTTAGACAATATACAGAGTTTTTCTTTCTTTCTATTTGTTTATATTAACTGTTGATTATTTGCTTATTTTTCAAAAACTTCCTGTGCGTGAACTTAGTAGTGTTTCCATGACTAGCCTCAATATTATTGTTGATATTATTTAGTTTTTTAGCATTTTCACCATTGTTAATGCACAACTGGTATCGTGGAGTATTTCGGTTTTTGAAAGGTCGCCAATTTTGTCTAATTATGATAGTAGTATTAATTTTAAACGTAAGTTGATAATCGTAAAAATGTTGTATTATAACATAGAAACAATAGGTATGCTCCCATCCCAAACCGGGGCTGCATATTGCATAGTGTTGCGCGGACATGGCACACATCATGGATATAAAGTATTCAGTTGGTACAACAAAATATTTTGGGACGCGATGACATTAAACAGCATTTGACTGCTATTACTAACATTGTTATCAATATGGGATTGTCAGCTGAGATTGGATTGGCCGGACGAGTGGCTCCTTAAAATAATCCTGCATAACCTTACGCTTTTGGGAATTAAGCTAATTGCTCAAGGTTGTTGTGTTTTTCTCTCATTTTTTGCCCACGTTTTCAGATCTGGCTGAGCTGATTTATTACGGGGACGGACTACTATAAAGCCTTGGGAAATTCGTGATGATATGAACAAACTTTCTACTTGTAATTGCTAGTGGGCCGGATGGTTTACCTCCGCGATTAACTAAAAGTTGTTGCATATCAGTTAAGTGAGCCAGTGTCTAATATAATCAATGCATCTCTAACACAGAGTAAAGTACCCACCAAATGGAAAGAAGCCAATGTGGTCCCACTCAACAAAACGTCTTCACCTCTATAGTCTAGGCAATCTAGCTAAAAAATGACTCAAAGTGAAACAAATTGCAAACAAAGGTTTTTTGTTTTAATTGAATATGTATGATGAGATGAAATTCCACAAATCACACCTCTGTCACCCCTCGGAAACATATGCAAATTAGCTAAAATATGCAAATTAGGTGCCAAATATAGAATACCCATATCTCGATAACCACTGGGTGTAGACAGTTGATATTGGTTTCAAATTTTTCTTAATATCTATATTTCTATTTGCTCCAATGGAACTTTTTGTCCAAAAATTACTGTTTTTAACCTTTGACCTCATTTTCACAATTTTTACACCATTTTAACAGATTTTGCGTAACTCCAAAATAGTTCATTTTAGTATCTAGACTTTCTAAAAGATCAATATATTCATAAGAGAACAAAATATATATATCACACCTCTGTCACACCTCGGGAACATATGCAAATTAGCTAAAATATGCAAATTACCTATTTAAAAAAATAGGGTACGTATATCTCGACAACCGCTGGGTATAGAGAGTTGATTTTGGTTCCAAACTGTTCATAATATCTATATTTCTATTTTCTCCAATGGAACTTTTTGTTCAAAAATGACCGGAAATACTGTTTTTGATCTTTGACCTTATTTTTTTCAGGTTTTACACCGCTTTCACAGATTTTGCGTAACTCCAAGAGGCTACTGTTGGTAAATAGTTCAATTTAGTATCTATACCTTCTAACAGAGGAATATATTCATAAGAAAAAATATATATAATTCACACCCATAGTCACCTGCTATGTTTACATGAAAATTGGCTTAAATATGCAAATTAGGTATCAAAATGTAGGGTATGCATATCTCGACAACCGCTGGGTGTATAGAGTTGATTTTTCTTCTAAAGTTTTCAGAAGACCTATATTTGTATTTGCTCCAATTAAATTTTGTGCCAAAAATGACCAGAAATACCATTTTTGTCGAGTCGAAAAAAGATGAATAGGCCTATATTCATGAAAGACTAGAATTTAGAAATCATACACCTACCCTGTTTGCATAAATTTCATTAAATATGCAAATTAGGGATGAATGAATTGTGTACCAGTAACTAATAAATTGTTCAGAAAGTATGTTGAAATATGAAATAGTTTTTATCGGCTAAATTACAGGGTTTAGATAGATTTCACAGATTTTGCAATGCCCCAGGACTACTGATGGTAGAGACTTTTTAATTTAGTTTCTAGACTTTCTACCTAAACGATTAATATATTAAAAAAAGAATAGAATTTAGAAATCAAATAACTGCCACCTACTCTATTTGCATGCAAATTGGCTTAAATATGCAAAATCTGGTGCACTGTAAATTCATCCGTTAATTAATTCGCATATTTAAGGCAATGCATGCAGACAGAGCAGGTACAGTGGTTGGGTGTGTGATTTCTAACCTCTATTCTCGTATACAGTACTAAAATGAATTCAGATATAAACAGTAGCTTAGGAGTTATGCAACACTGGTGGAAGTTCCGTAAATCCTAGGCAAATGAGGTCAAATGTTAAAAAGAACATAAGCGGTCATTCTTATCCAAAATGTTACATTATGGAGGAAATACAAATAAATACAGGCATTCTGAACAATTTATTAAGAAAAGCAACTTGCTACAACTAGTGTTGCTGAGTTATGGTACCCTTATTATGATCACCTTTAATTAGCATATTTAAGCTAATTTACATGTTATCAGAGCAGGTGGTTTTATTTCAAAATTTTATTTCCCTAAGAATATTTTACAAAGTCTAGAAACTAAAATTAAGTCTCTAACAACAGTAGCCGTGGTTTTATAAAAAAAATCTATGAAATCTTTATACATTGGACAAAAAGTTCCATTGGAACCAATACAAATTATAGAAATTTCAAGCAATTTGGAAAAAAATGTCAATTTTATACAAGCAGTCGCCAAATTATTTGCGCCCTCTTATAAATTAGCGCCTAATTTGCATTTTTAAGCCAATTTGCATGTATGCAGAACATGTAGTGGCTGATGTGTGATTTCTAATCTATATTCTATCATGAAGTATTTATATTTTAGAAAATCTGGATAACACAATTAACGCTCTACCAACAGTAGTCTAGGAGTTACGCAAAATCTGTTAAAGCTATGTAAAATGTGTGAAAATGAGGTTAAAGGTCAAAAACTGCATTTCCGGTTATTTGTGGGCAAAATAGTCTATTGGAGCAAATACAAACATTGGTGTTCTGAGGATTTTAGAAGAAAAATCAACTCTCCACACCCAGCGGTTACCGAGTTATTGGTACCCTATACTATAAATTCATCCCTAATTTGAATATTTAAGCAAATTTGCATGTACACAGAGCAGGTGGCTAGGTATGTGATTTCAAAATTTTGTTCTATTATGAATATATTCATCTTTTAGAAAGTATAGGTACTAAAATGAACTCTCCACCAAACAGTAGTCTTGGAGTTGCAACATTTGTGAAAGCTATCTAAATACTTGGAAAATGAGGTCAAATGTCATCAATGACATTTGCGGTCATTTCTGGGCAAAACGGTCTATTGGAGCAAATACAAACATTAATATTCTAAAGATTTAAGAAGAAAAATCAACTCTCTACACCCAGCGGTTACCGAGTTATAGGTACCCTATATATTCATCCCTAATTTGCATATTTAAGCACATTTGCATGTAAACAGAGCAGGCGGCTAGGGGTGTAATTTCAGAATTTCGTTCTATTACGAATATATTCATCTTTTAGAAAGTCTAGATACTAAAATGAATTCTCTACCAACAGTAGTCTTGAAGTTATGCAAAATTTGTGAAAGCTATGTAAATACTGGGAAAATGAGGTCAAAAACGGCATTTCCAGTCATTTTTAGGCAAAACGTTCCATTGGAGCAAATAGAAATATACATATTCTGAACAGTTTGGAACAAAAATTAACCAGCGGTTATTGAGATATAGGTACCCTGTATTTTGACACCTAATTTGCATATTTTAGCTAATTTGCATATGTTCCCGAGGTGTGACAGAGGTGTGA
>JAOTQE010133430.1:0-12005 GCA_025631205.1 Nesometra sesokonis
TCCAGCCATCGCTACCCGCAACATTGGTGTTTTATTTCAGTATTTTGCCTTTTAAATTATATATATATATATATATACATATATAAATAAAATAAATAAAAAATATGTAGTGTTTTTTTCATTTATTTGAAAACTAAATTGTGTTTTGAAAGTTCTTTGCCAAGAATTGTACACAAAATATCAACACTTAATAGTAAACTCCTGTTGTTTGTAACAATCAAAGTATTCTTATTTATATGATTTCAATTTTGGATTCCCACATAGTATCCAAAAACAGTTATAAACGTTGGTCGAAAAAATCTCCAGGATTCTGGTTTCTCAACTTGGGAGCACTACAAAAAGCAACAATTTGTACACATTTTAAGAAGGTACACATTACAGACAGTGGTCGGACAACTGTGACAAAATCTTCAGAATTATCCAGTAGTTTTTACAACTTGGGATTTGTTGTATGGCCAAGCGATTAAGTCGCGGGAACCGTGAACCATAGCGAAACTGAAAACTGAATTGGTTCAAGGCCCTGCTCTCACCATGGTTCTGGTGGTGGAACAAGTCTTCCCGGATAAGGACTATAAACCGTAGGTCCAGTGAACACAAACAGCTCATGTGCACTTTAAAGAGACCCAAGTACATCTTTCGAGACAAGTAGAAGGGTTATCGTTAAAACTAACACATGTTTAAATTAATTGTCCATGTTTTTGTAGAGTATGAGACCATCTTAGCAAGTAACACAATATTCTACCACAAACATTGAAACTAACAACTTATCAAAAACACCAAAGAAAAAAATGAATGTTGAAGAATAAAAAATGTCTTGTAAATAGATGATTATTTGTATATTGTTATGGTTCAGCTTCAGGTGGTAAAGCCGACCTCCAAAAAACTCCAAAAGTAAGAGTATGCTAGGAGGGGTGGTTGTAGCAATAGAAGAACAGAATAGATCCATTACCGTAGATAGATCAGTGCCACGAAAGCCACAAGCAGGCCTTTTGTATCGATTCGAGCCATGTAGACAAGATGATATCAGAGGTCCCAAGTTGTAAAAACAGAATTCCTGGAGATTTTCTTGTGATTATTCCTCCACCATTTTATAACATGTACACTTACAAAATGTGTCAACAATACCATTGTTTTAAAGCTCAACTATGAAACAGTAGTTTCTGACATATTTTGTCGCTGTTCAGATAGGCCATTAATCTTCGCAAAAACACTGTTAAGCTTCACATTTCCTTATTGTTATCCAATATTTTGACAAAAAATAGGTAAAAATATGCTCTAATTCTCAAAATTTGTCAAAACCTGGAGGATACCCTGGAGAAAACTAAATTCCGGGAGAAAATTTAATAATTCTGGGAGCCCGGGAGATGATTTAAAAATCCTGGAGACTCAAGGACAATCCTGTAGACTTGGGAGCTCTGTGATATAAAACTCATAATCAAGCAGAAGCATTGTAAATTCAACTACAATGGCCGTGGAATCTTTGCGCTGAATAAGATAAAAATGCACCGTCAAAGAAGAAGGCAAAACCTTTAGAATATTAGGACAGATCATCATCCATGCTTAGTTAGTGTAAACTAACAAATGTTTAATTTGATTACCTATCCATGTTTTTTTTTTAGATTTATATGGATGTGGAGAATAAATGGTCAATTATTGGGTAGGTAATTAGGAATAACCTCAGTGTAAAATCTGGTTTACATTCTACCTATATATACATTATCATTATTTCCAAACCATATTCTCTATATACTTAGCTAAAGATATCCGATGTCTCTATCTCTATGCAGTCCTTATGATTCATTGCTTTACTAAACACCAATGCAAGATATACTGCACCTCTATAATGAGAATCGCTTCCTGTCTCCAATGATATCTAAATTATATATCTAGCGTATGTATGTTGGCTGTTGATAGGGTTCATGTTTGATTCATGTCAACATGATTTGGACAGTCGGAAATAGTAAAATATACATCAAATTGAAAAACCTTAAGGCAAATCATAAAAATGAACGTTAAATGTTAATATATACCAAAAACACCTGCAGTATATATGCAATGTTCGGTATTCTAAGTTTGTTAAGTTTATCTTCTTCTATTAATGGATATAGCTATGTTGAACTACTTAGAGATATGTGCATGTTAAGTTTTAGGTTGGATTGAAACATGATCTATACATAGATTTTAGTGACTGCTAATTATTGTATCAAAGGGAAAGAATAATAGTACTAATAACAAGAGCACTCATTCGAGGTATGGAATATTTTCCAATATGAGAAGCTAGCTATAAGAAAGTATAATACATACTCCAAGCAATGAGGTACACATCATTTCGAAAAGGACAAGAGAAATGTAAAGATTTAAGTACATCCTCAAAAATGACCAAAAATATATTTTTACCTAAACAGTAACTTGCTAGATTGAATTAACATAACATTTGTGGCTCAATTACTTTAATTAAAGATTGTTGTGTCCATTTTGGATACAGTTGAACCTCCCGTAAGCGGACACCCTCGGGTCCAGGAAAAGTGTCCGCTTACGGGAGGTGTCCGCTTACGAGAATTTCAACCGATAGAGGGCCAAAGTTGTAAATTTATGTATAAGCCCTTTTGTCTCATATTTCATGGCCTTCTCAACACAAATGACCTCTTAAATGTCTAGACACCACATTGTATATTTTATTAAATATTGTTTATCATTTTAAAGATAAGTTCAGTAATATGATTTTCAGCCATTAAAGAAGAAAGATGATTTTTGTAAAGAAATTTGTATTTGTTGCACAGAAAAATCACTAAACTTTCCGGGATGTCCGCTTATGGGAGGTAAATTAGCATACAGAAAATCTAAATTTTAAGACAAAGTGTCCGCGTCCGCTTACGGGAGGTACCAAATGCACTGATTTGATAGGAAGAACAAACAAATTAGTGTCCGTTATGGGAGGTGTCCGCTTACGAGAGGTGTCCGCACCGGGAGGTTCAACTGTAATAAAATTAGAACATTGATCGAAACTTCCTAAGTACCCATAAACAACTCCTCTGTGGGGAGAAGCAACTGCAGATACAGTAAAGTGCGTTGCTCAGGGACTCAATCAAGTTGCAAGTCTCAAGACTAACTTCCAATGTGTCAATTAGAAGCTCTTCCTTAACTCTGCACCATGAGCTTCCACATTTAACTTAATTAAAAATGTTGCCTAATCAATTTTAAATGTTTTTTATTCTTTTCATAGGAAATTTTAAAATGTTTTTATTACCTGGAATAGTTTCATTCATGTTCAATTAATTAGTTATGGCGATTTTACTTTTTACCTTTACAAATTACTTTTAAATGATATAAGAAGATTGTGGGGTGGGGGTGGGGGACATACAAGTTATTCACATTAATTTACCAAGTTTTGCATCTTTGAGTCCTCTTTGCAGCCTAAATGATGTATTTAGATGCTGTTTTTCATTAATAACTAACTCCAAAATATTTTCAGGTCTATTTTAAGGGTATTTGGCCTGTTAAGTGTACCACTCCACAATAAATCTATCCCAAATTTACAATTGTTCCTGTTTTAAATTTACAATTCTTATGACTTAAATTACGGAAAAATATGTTTTAATTCCAAGCAAATTGTTCATAAAGCAAATCTTTATAATGACGCAAGAAAAACTCATAAATGTTTAAATGACGTCTATTTTGTAGGTTTATAGCTGATGTTATATACCCTAATACCTTACGGGCATCTATCGGTATCCAAATTCACCAATCAAGGCTTCTAAACGAAGAAGCATTCCCCAATTTAGTCAATTTGGAACATTGCAAAATTAATAACTGAATATTAATCTATTTTTTGGGGACATAGTGTATCGGAATGGTCACTCACTGGTCATTCGGGTAATTATCTCCTATTATTAGACAGACTAACGTCTCGACTAGTGGACATAAAATGTAAACGAATTGCTTTGCTTCTGATTTATTGTGCTCTGTAATAGTTTGTTAATGGCCTGAAATAATTCATTACAAATATCAACGAACAATAGTTTTCTCTTTCTAATGGAACACCTAGAATAAGTTATAAATTCATTCATTTTTTTTGAGTAGTAGTTCTTGCTTATATTTAGCAGGTATTTCTGTAAATGGGGAAACAAGTTAATTGCCACTGCTCTATACTGTAAAGCGCATTGAGGCTTGATGCATAATGCGCTATATAAGCCCAAATTATTATTATTATTTTTATTAAGTTAATTTTCTATACCGATTTAATTTTTTGATTAAAATTAAAAATATTAAATAATATGGCAGAGCCAAACCAGATGAGGCATAAGTCGCAATTACTAGTTTTTCACAATAGAAAGAAATTAAATAATGGTCAATTTTTTTTCAAATTGTACTTTATTTTAAAATATACAGTTCATACATTAAACTTGCATACTACCTTAACAATTTTCAGATACGGTATATGATCAAAAAATGTTTAAAAAATACAATTTAAAATGACCTACTTAGTCAATTTATACTGATAACCAATTTTCAAATGCAATTTTCTTAAAACTTAAATTTTAAATGTTCGAGCTTCGATTGTTCATAACTTCGCAAGGAAACATCATATGAAACTGATTTTTTTGGATAAACATAATAATAAGTAGTTTTATAATCTATGAAAAACCTCAATTTTCAATTTTTCAACTTATGCCTCATTTGGCTGGGCTCTGCCACAAATTGGCATACGAGTGATGCATGCATTGTCCCATTATCCTCTGTCCAAACCCTTTCTAACTTTAGCCATTAATTGCATTGTGTTGTTAATTGGGAAATAATATTACTGTAATTAGCCAATATCTGCTAGAAAACATTTTTGTAAAGCAGTATTATCTATAAATAGTAGTGTTTCAGTGTTTTCTACCATGTTAATAAATATCTTGTCTATTTTTATTCTTCAGTTATATTGAATGTAACGTAGATGCATGTTCAAGAAAATTAGAATTTGTCATTGTTCTTGGGTGGGACTAGAACCCATAATCTCTCTAGGTAACTAGCCAGGCAGCTGTACCACTAGATCACCAAGCTTGCACTTAGTGACTAGGGATTGCATTCAAGGGCAATAAGCAGGGGGTACAGCAGTGTATGTAATGATATGTTTTTGCTATCAGGGAGAATACTAGATATAGTTTGTTTTGCCAAACTCTTGTGTAAATGTAACAAATACATATGATTTGGAGCCATAGGTAATAATTAGAGGTAATTGTATACCTGCCAGCTTTTTTTGTCTTCAATGCGTGAGACAATCCTGCCGCCTGTGATGGGCCACATTTTCTCCAATTTTGATATGACAAGCAAGAGGAAAAAAACACGCCATCTGCCAATTTTTGGGCCAATTTTGTCCAAATTATCACTGCTTTTTGGGCCGTTTTTCCGTATTTTGCTCTATATTGGCTCATGTGTCCGAAAAACTATTTGCATGAACGTCTATGCGTGAAATTTCTGCTAATGCATGAGAAAAATTGTCTATGCGTGAGATATCCAAAGTCGGTCCTAATGCGTGAGACTCGCAGATTATGTGGTTGGTAGGTAAATAATTGCAGTGAAAGTACAGACCTGTTTGTTTTAGTTTAACACGGACAAGGGTTGCCATCTAAACTATTTTCTTGTTAACTCTGTTGCCGAATTGACACCTGTTGTTTTGAAAGTATTTGTTTAGAAATATTACTTACATTATTGATCTACTGTATATGATTGACATTCTAACTGACCATAAGTTAGCAAATAAAACTTTATCATCTGTCAGTCTGAAAAGAAATATTTGTAAACATCAATCTGTCCAACCTGCCACATTATTTGAAAATTTAAGTTATCTGTATATTCATGATTTTGTCATTTCAGGACCTAGAGTTCCATATATAATCTTTATTTAATTACCTATATTTTGTTTAACTAGTCAAATTACCCATCCCTTTAACCTTGACCTTTGATCCCATTTTCGTAACCTTGATCATTGACCCCATGACTCATCATCAGCAATTCTTGTCTGAACCTACATGCTTCCACCAATTTTGGCCAAAATGGGACCAAGGAATAGCGAAAAACAGTTATTTTACCTTTGATCCCAGTGACCTTGACCTTTCCAAAAATGAACCCCTCAAGGTCAATTTCACAGTGAACCTGCATCCATCAACCAAGTTTGATGGAGATCAGACCAAGTACCTGGGAGGAGTAGAAGAGCAAACAGACAGACAGACAGACAGACAGACAAATATTACTCAATTTATAGTATGATGATATAAGCATTTACCATAGTTTTATATTACTAAGTGTAATTATCTGGAAGAAGCTTAAACAGTTGTGCTTAAACAGAAGATGACAAGCCATTAATAATATTTGGTTGTAACATTGATTTATATAAATTACTTAAGTTTTAGTTTATTTTTAAATGTATAGATTTGTATTCATGCATTGTCAGTAGCAACATATTCGACAAGGGTTTGCTTTTGTCTGAAAATAACTATATACTTTGTCATTAGGTATAATTTGTTGTGCCTAACTCTGACGCGTAAATGCACCGAATAATCAGTACAGTTGAGAATACTCGCAAAAGAATTCGCAAGTTGTTCTCAGGTGGGACTCAGACCCACATTTTCCAGGTAACTATGCTGGCATCTGTACCACTAGACCACTGAACTTGCGCTTATTGACTAGGGATAGAATTCTGCGGGTACTGCAATGAAAATTACACATTGCTTTACAAACTACCTACTACCTATAGTCTAGGGGGGCCATACGAACTTCGCTCAGTGGTCACTGTTATCCGCCAGGCCAACCTATTACTTCTGGGAGGGAGGCATGATTGTTTAGTTGCACATTTAATTCATATGAACAGTGTGCTAAATTATAATCCAAATTGGTCTAGCCCTACTATTCATATTATGATGAATGTTAAGTAAACATATTTCTCAAAAGCAGATAACTTTAGTATTGATATTAGTACTCTTCTGTTCCATTTTTTAACAATTCGATCTGATAATGAGGCACGGAAAACTGCACATAGTACAAATTAAAAAAAAGTTAATCCTTAGTTACTTTGTACATGCGTTCACACTAATGTTATTATTTGAAGTTTAAAATACAGTTACATTTAAAGTGATCTAGGCTTAGGATATAGCTACAGTAGTTGGTGAGTGTCACCAACTTTTAGTGCACTGCACACCATCACTTTTATTTATTCAACAAAACTGTGCTAGTATCCCTATGTTTCAACCGCCTAAATACACAAGGCGATTGAAGAATGCGGCTACTGATCCAAAACCATACAAGCAAGATCAGCGACCAAATGAAGCAATTCTTTATCATGCTTGTTTTATAGTACAGTATTAACGTCACCTGCTATGCAAATTTCACATTGCTGTGACTACGCCTGAGGCACAGAGCGTAGTAGCCTGAGGCGTAAATGTCGCCGATTTGTGTTGCCTGAGAAGTTAGTTGCAATTTGCACAATTCTAGATTTAAAAATATTATATTGTATACAGTTGTAACAGAGCAATAAGCACTTAAAAGTATATTTATAACAATATTTTATTTCAATTTTAATGTTAATGTATTACCAGTTTAATATCTCGTAGATATTTAAAGTGACACACACAATACTGGTTATTATAAATTTTATATGGAAATAACAAACCCAAACACTCACAAATGTGCGTGACCAGACAGACAGAGAGTCACAGACAGACATTTTTTTAAAGTCTATATAGAGACGCTTTCACATCTAAAAATTAAGAACATGTAAACATTTTAAAAGATTCATCACTTACATGTATAGATTTACACACTATAGAACCTTGCATCATTACTTATTAGAAATAACTAGTTATTAAGAATTTGAAAAAGGATCTAAAATCAAATAATACCATATTATCCCAGGCAATGCCAGTTTTATACTTTGTTATTTTTATGGTTTTGGCACCTGAAAGTTTTGAAAAGGGTCTAAGGGGCGGTTATTTAAATAAATAGTGTTTTGTAAATAAAACAAAATATGGATATAGTTCTAACCTTTTTTTATTTCAAATATTTATTTTCAACCATCAACGTGTTACAGACCTAATCATAAAATTAAAAAAACAAGTAGGTCAATGGAAGAAGGCTTGGTAACAGAAGATGAAATATGGCATTGTGCAAGCCTGGAGAAATAAAAAAAAAGACATACTGTAGTATGGTTTTGGAACCTCAGAGTTTTGAAAAGGGTCTAAGGGGCGGTTATTTAAATAAATAGTATAAAACAAAATATGGATATATTTCTAAGCTTTTTTTATTTCAAATGTTTTTTTCAACCATCAACGTGTTACACACCTAATCATAAAATAAAAAAAAAACAAGTAGGTCAATGGAAGAAGGCTTGGTAATGGAAGATGAAATATGGCATTGGGCAAGCCTGGAGAAATAAAAAAAAAAGACATAGTGACATTCTAGTTGAAGATTTCACAATATGTAATTATATGATAATGTAAAAAACAATTGAATGAAGAATACAGATTTGGAGCATGAATTTGTAGAATTTCATTTGTATTATAAATATCCGGTCAAAACAATTAGATTTCACCTTACGATGTACTTCAACTTCCAGGTAACACTTCAGTTAGATGCTTTAACGATAACAAACATGGATATTTTACAATAACGTATTAATGGCTGTTGAAAGCTAGGGCATCAGGTGTTGACGCTGCCGGCAAATTACCCTGCTTTTAACTCACTAAATGGAAGCTGGAGCCAACAGAATAGTGCAATTATTTAGGACTTAATGATGCCTACGGTAAATTAGAACACAGACAATGCATTGTATTCGGTAAATCTGTGTTTAGATAAATAATATACAAGTAAATAAGTTTGTAACATTTTTTTGTGATGTTAAGTAATTGCAATAATGGGATTCTTTTGTACTATCATAATAAAGATAATTAAAACAACTTAAATATTAATTGTGGTGTGGATCACGGAAATATTAAGCTTTCTCAATATCATAGTTTCTCTATATCAGGTCAAGGTACTTTGAAATAAGATACAATACACCAAATTATCCAACGCCTGTGACATCACGGATACTTGCAGTTGTGGGTAAGAAATCATAGCAACATACACCGAGCAGGAGTTCAAATTTTGTTGAAATACATTAGCAAATGTATCATTTTAAAAGCATTAGTGAACATTCCCTTTAGTCTTAGGTTTAATAGAACACAGTTGATTTGGTTAGGTCAAAATTTGGAATTGTTGTGATCCACTCAGCAGAGCAAGTTGCAATGTCCACTAGCTGATCAGTATTGCATGTAGGGGACGTAAAATCTTGTGTAGTTACCAGGTATATCCAAAAGGTTCACTAATCAACTTCAAGCAAGAAAGTATATAATATAATAAAATGCATACTCCAAGTAATGAGATAAATCATCGGGAATCCTGATTCATGATGATGACATAATTTATATTTCAAAATTATATCATTAGGAATCCTGGTTCCTGATGATGACATAATTTATGTTGAAATTTTGAATCTTGTCACGATGGCGTGTATCTCATTGCTTGGAGTATGCATTATACTTTCTTATCAGGTATAGTTCATTCCAATTTAAATACGATTACGGATTCAATGTAAGGAAATATTTTTACTTCAAATTAAGTTGCAATAACTGTTACCTCAATTAAAAGTGTAAAAATAAGCTTTAATCCTTTCACTGTGTGGTGTTTTTCCCACCTCTGTACATGCATGCAGGAAATGTTCTTTAAGATAATAGGTAATTTTTAAATACTTGGCAAAGAGATTATCATCAACCTTCTTTTTTGGTGTTGGGCAAGATGATGTCGTATGGTGGGAGTAGAAAAAATTAGTAATTTGCATAATCATGGCCTTACCTTTTTAAAAAAAAAATAACTCTGTTAACATGGTGGAAAATGGTAGTGACAAGGTAGATAATGGTAGTTGGGTTAACTCTATAAAAACTACCATATCAAAGGATACTACCAAGACTATGGTCAGCAATGCACTACAAATATACATAGGAGAATACAGTCATTATTTAGAATAAATCCTGAAGGAATTAATAACATCAACAGACAGGTAATTATATACTACATTACTAGGTAGTTTTACCTAGTCAGAGGGTTTTTCAAAGAGTAGTCAAAACCGGTTGAAACACCACAAGTTATTGTTACAATTAACAAAAGCGACCGTTCACCCGGTCTATGTTTTCACTGCAATTTTTGGATATACCGTCTTCCTCTTTGTCTACCTCTAGTCTTAGGACATGTCACATTACTTCTAAGATATTTTTTGTTTTGGAAATTAGATAAAAACCATTTTAAATATTTAGAATATGTTCATTAGTACAAACTAAAATGTTCCTATTGAAAAATCGAATAAATTTTATATTAGAAGAAAAAATAAAATTTAAAAAATTAATTTTGTCCTGCCATAAAGGGAATTTCGAACTCATGACCTCCGCTTTGTTAGAACTGTCCTTTTAAACGATGTCTTAACTGACTGCTCCACAAAGGCGATGCTTATAGACGTATTTTACAGTACTTGGTGAAATGCATTTTTCGTTCTGTGATTATAGCATAGAACAATATTGTTAAATGTATCATTTTAAAAAGGTAAAATGCAAATAAAATTAAAAGCATTCATACATTCATTCCAACTTAACTAAATTAACAGTGAATTACATAAAAGATTTTAAATTAAATTTAAAATTTAATCAAATAAATTAATATATGTATAATTTAAAATACTATAGTACTAGTACTAGTTGTAGAGCAAATAAAGAATAAAGATTTTAAAGCAAATAAAGTATTAGATATCTGAAATTGAGATTATAAGAACTTAATAACTCTCTCTAAGCTTCTTTCCTGATCAATTCTAGAAACTAAATGAATATAAATGACCTGTGAGATGTATCCATGTTGCATTGATATCAGTATAGTTAAAATATTAATGAGGAGGTTTATGCATATTTAAATAAAATTATCATTTTATTGCATCCTTAATTAATATTTTAAGATAAGGAATGAGGTAGGTGACAAAATTGTCAAAAATTCCATTGATTTATGATCGAGTGAGACAGAGTTGTGAAATGTAGCCATGGATTGTAGGGTAATATCCTTTTAGACATTGTATATGTTGGGCGCAATTTAGCAACTTGCGCAGTTTCGAAATTGCGCAGCGCAATTTAGAAACCAACCAAAGGAATTGGCCTTAAAAGCCGGTCTTATGATTTGTAATTATTATCGATAATTATAAGGGCGGACCCAGCGGAGGTAGATTAGGGGGTCCCTCAAGAGGTCGGCGACTTGAAAGTTTTTGACTAGAAATTTGAATGTTTTGACTTGGCCAAACCGGCAAAGGTTCGGCAGAACTTCTCGTAAGCGGCCACCTCCCATAAGTGGACACTTTTCCCCCGGACCCGAGTGTGTCCACTTTAGAGAGGTTCAGCTGCACAGCAAGTATCATTAATCACACATTACATTAAACACATCATATGACCGACTTTTTATGTCAATTCTATCGATGGTTTTTAAATTGCGCAAGTTGTTAAATTGCGCCCAACATATACAATATTCTTAGATCCCAGCCATCTAATTGGCTAAAATCATGCAATAATTCAACCCTTACCCAGTTAACTGTTGAATAGTCTTTATTTTCATCCTATTGCATTGTTGACTAATACCCCTTTTACACTGCAAAACGAAAAAAAAATTCCGGGACGACCCCGGAACGATTGCGGAACATGTTTCCGTTTACACCGGATCAGTTACTGCGGAATGAATCCCGTTGAACCACTGCGAATCCGTTTACACTGCTCTTACCGCGAGTCGCGATGTTCAGCTTGTTTACATAATACCGCCCTCAAACTCGTAGTTAAGGGATCTGCAGTTTATGAAGTTGTTAATGTATTAATTGTATTTCAAACTTAGACAGATTACAGGTAAAATTACACATGATTTTCAATTAAATAGTATACTACAACCATATATATTATAAAACTAACATA
>JAOTQE010133441.1:0-12005 GCA_025631205.1 Nesometra sesokonis
TGGACAAACTTTTTCATTACAGCTAATAGGAACATGCATGTTGTGAACAATTTAAGATTAAAACCAAGTTTCTACAATCAGTGGTTACCGAGATATAAGGGTTCAAACTCACAGGCGGCCATTTTGAAAAACGCCCTCAAACATGACGTTCCAGAGCTCCGATTTTCCGTGATTTTTAGTATGTTATATTACATTGTATTTTGAGCCATATAAACTTGGAATTGTTTCTTTTGCAATTAGTGGTGGGTTCTATGGTAAATTTCAGTAGGTCTACTAGCCTATGAGTCACACTGCGTGGTGAGATCAAATTGAGAAAACCACCAAAATAGGTGTGAAGTAAAATTTTTGAGAAATTTAATTTTAATCAATTATGAGTCTATGATAATTTTATTTCATTATAATATACTTTTAGGTCAGTTTTCATGCAGGAGATTGTCTTTCATGCAGATTTTCCGAGACTAGTCTTTTTAAGATTTATATTTAGATTGCTTTATGGGTGAAAAACATGAAAACTTTAAATGATAAGATCGTTGGATCTACTTATCCAATGAATGTCATTTAGAGTGTAGATTACAGTCTATACTATGATCTATTAGAATTTACCGGTAACTCAATTTTGGATCTTCCTACCATGAGACTAATTTAGTGGTGAGACATTACAAAATGTTATAAATGTATAAATAAAGTGACATTAATATGTAATTATTATTAGCCAACATGTTGTTTTAAAACATAGTGGAAGCTCTTTTGCTGTATTTTGTCCTAGTATGGTTTAGAATGGTGTTAAATTTTAATTATCTAACCGCATTAACTTACATGTCAATGCAACTTACTTTATACAACATATTGTCACCAGGGTTACAATTAAAAATAAACTCGAAAATCCAACTCCTACGTTAGTTAGCACGGATAAATTTCTGTCCTCATCTATCTGCAATATTAAAAGATGTATTTTTTTTAAAGTATATTTGCCAAACTGTAACAGGTGTATGATACTCCCAATACCGTTGAGGGCGTCTTACGTAACACATCGCAAGTTATTCTCTGAGACTAGAACCCTCCTCTCCAGATCACAGCCACCAGTTAGAGTTGAACAAATACTATATCTACGGTATGTTCAAATTTGTCTTTAAAGAAAAGTAGTAAATTGATGAAGCATCTTGGTTGTTTAGACGACACCTAATACACAATAAATACAACAATTAGAAGGTAAACTGGCTTACCCTCTAGTAAGTAAACGTCGCAACATTCTTGATTAATTTCTAATCACGTCCACAAAAATTTAAATCAAAAGTCATACAAACACTAATTGTTTTGGGGTTGGAAATCTCTCTTTACGGGGAAAATATACTACACAGTGGTATGATATTTCATTCATTCATGTTTATTTATATTATCTCATTATGCGGATGATATAATGTAAAACAAAAATATTAATATTTATTATTATAAAAGTGAGTATGAAAGAAGACATAAACACAAGAAATTGAAAACATCATGTATTGGGTATGCCTTGAAAAAAACCCAGTGAGATACAAACACCTTCAATAAATAGGCCTACATTAATAAATCAAGAAATTAATAATTTTAATTTGTTTTTATTTAAAAATCACTAGTAATCAAATGCATATGTCAATTAGACCTTAGACGTACCAAATTTCAGCAATTAAATATGATAATTGTAGACAGAGATGGATAAGCATCCATGTATTAGTGTGTGCGGGTATGTTTCAGCATGATCAACCCGCACACAATCTGTACCACATTGGAAAACACCTCGTGACAAATTGTTGAACCTCAATTCGATTTAATTGCCAATAACTAGTTACCCAACTCAACTTAATTGTCAACTGGTTGACAATTAGTTACGAGGTATGTACTAACTTTAAATATCATTGAGTAAAGAATCTAGAAGTTACACGCGATTTACTGAAATTATCCCTTTCGTTAATTTATACTCTATATAGATTATTACCTGGCCTGTCGTATTGGGAGAGAACTATTCGGTAATAGTAAATAACATTTAGTAGGTTATTAATTATTTCAATTCAAATTTCCATTTCCAAATAAATATTTCAACATATTCTCTATAAATTTAATCATTTGTTCCTACCTGCTTCGGCTTCATGAGAATGACAAATGACGTCAGGTGTGAACATTGACACGTCACATGGTTCATGAAGTCATCTTTCACATAAATGGTCAAGCAATCTTCTGGTGACCATAAACTAAAGATGAAGTAAGAATAAATTATAGTTTTTGTAATGTGACCGAGACATGTTTAGAATAAAACACGAGTGTTATATGGAGCCGGTCTTGTTGTGGTTCAAGCATTAAACAAAAATACTTGCATAGTTTCCTCGAGACCTGAACCCCTGGGTTTTGAGAAGGTGCGCTATTGTAAACTAAATCAGTAGAATATGACGCTAAGGAATGGAATGTCTCATCTGCCTGTAATTAGGAACTGCCATTCACTACTTAACGATCAACATCTAGTCATTACCAATCATCTTTCTGCACTTACCAATCATCATGCAATAATAACAACACCATGCAATAATAACTAATCACCATGCAGTTATAATTATCATTCAGTACTTACCAATCACCATGCAGTACCTAGCAATCATCATACAACCAATCATTCTTTAGTACTTACCAATCATCATTCAGAACTTATCAATAACCATTCAGTACTCCAATCATCATGTTGTACTTACCAATCTTCATGCATTACATCACTGTGCCGTAATTACCAATCATTAAGTATTTAGTCATCATGTAGAACATAATAATTATCTACCAGTACTTACCAATCATCATACAGTACTTAATAATCTTCAAGCAGTACTTACCAATCATCATTCCATATTTACCAGTCACCATGCAGTATATTTACCAATCATTATTCAGCATTTCCAATCATTATGCAGCAGAGGATCGTGTGAAAGATGGGGCCCAAAATTCCCGGCCGGATGGGCGTGTATAGTGTTTGAAATTTAACAAGACAAAATATTTGCGTGTATTTCGACTATATTAAGCTGTAGTTGTATGCAGTTTACATGTATTCTGTTCTTGTGGAAACATTTTAGAGGCTGAATGCGCGCCTAATATAAAAGGGGGTGCATATGTACTTTTTTGACGATATTAAAGGAGGCGAGCGCCGGATGCGCCCCTCTAAATCCCCCCTGGCAATCATCGTTCAGTACCAATAATCATTCAGTCATTCCTTTAGTACTTACCAATCATCATTCAGTACTTATCAATCCTCATGCTGTTCTTACTAATCACCATGCAGTATTAATCAATCATTTTGCAATACTTACCAACTATCGTGTAGCATTAATCCATCATCCTGCAGTACTTACCAATCACCGTGCAGTTATTACCAATAATCATGCAGTACTTACCAATCACAGTGCATTACTAACTAATAATCATTCAGTACTACCAATCCCAATGCTGTTATGTATCAGTTATCATGCAGTACAATTACCATGCTTAGCCCCATTAAGGAGCTGTAGATGTACTCGAATTTTTAATCGAATTAGTAATATTTTCCAAAATTATCATGTAAGAGAAGTGCCTTTACAGCTTATATTTGGAAAGAATATAAGAAGGCAATAATGTTATTCATAGCGATAGTAATCGTATAATATGAAGAGAAGCGTTCACCAGCTACATCAAGTGACATAGCATCTGAGACAAACTAGAAGATGAATACATTTTAGTACTAGGCCTACTTACGCTAGAGGACCACTTCCATGAGTGTAATGACAGGCTGGTTCATACTCATCATTCACTTTACTTTCTTGTAGTCTTGCATTCTAGACATTTAGAAAAAAAAACATGTCAATGGTTTATAAAAACATTATATACTTTAATTTCTCTATTCATTCATCGTTCATTCACAAATATCAATAATACGACAGTCCAAAGGTTAAATTCTAGATTTGTTTTATACACCGATATAGACCAATTATATAAATAACACTTGCATTATCAGCAACATTCAGGTGTATAACGATGAATTAAATCACATAATTAGTTATGTATTGTTACAGTTATTACGCATATTGATCTTATTTTATTTAATTATTATTTTATTTAATTATTAATTACTATTTAATTAATTCATTTCAATTCCAATATGGCTCAACCTATTATTTTACAATTCATAATTCTGTGTTAAATATACTACAGTTTTATGTAAAAATTTGATTTTGGAATGAAGTAAATTCAATTAAATTCAAAAAAATGTATTAATTAGTAAATTAACAATCAAGAGAAGGAAAAATTAAATAAATACAGTTGAACCTCCCTGTGCGGACACCTCTCGTAAGAGGACACCTCCGATAACGGACACTAATTCAAACACCCGTTTATTCTTCCTATCTAATCAGTGCATTTGGTACCTCTCGTAAGTCCCGTAAGCGGACGCGGACACATTTTTTCTTAAAATTTGGATTTTTTTGTATGTAAATTTACCTCCCATAAGCGGACATCCAGAAAAATTTAGTGATTTTTTTCTGTAAATCGAATACACATTTCTGTAAAAATAGTCCTTATACTTTAATGACTAAGAATCACATTAGGCCTACTGAAACAATCTTTAAAATGCTAAAAAAATATTTAATAAAATAATGCGGTGTCTGAGAGGTAATTTGTGCTGAGAAAGCCGTAAAATGTAAGACATTAAGACATTTACATAATTTTTCAACTTTGGCCCTCTATCGGCCGAAATTCTCGTAAGCGGACACCTGTAAGCGGACACTTTTCCCGGACCCGAGGATGTCCGCTTACGGGAGGTTTAACTGTAAATAAATCGTCATACTCCACGATGAGGGACAAACTGTAATGCGCGCGATTAGAAAGGCGCGTGAAGAGACGCAAAACACGCGCGTTTAGTGATTAACAGATAATGAGTTTGGCTCTTTCTAGTGTTGCTGCGAAAGACATATACTCCGTACTACTGTATCTATTTTAGTTCCGATCAACACCTTTAGAAGCACTCGTTTGATTAATTGGCTATCTGTAAATAATGACGTACTCCTAATTGGAGTTATCTACATTACAATAACTTGTTTTAATTGTTTATTTAATTTTAAAATGAAATTATTACCTCATTAAATGTAAATATTATCTCACATCTAATACTTAATTCCATGTTGCTTTTATCGAAAACTGTTATGTTGACGATGTCAGTTGCACTTTCTAGTAAATCTCCGGTTCTGAAAAGAAAATTGTGTTGCAGAAACTGCTAACTTGATAACTTTATTTTGAACAGTTCAATGGAAAGTACAATAAATCATATACAACTGTGAGATGACATTGATGAAATAGCAATAATGAAAAAATAAATAAATAAAAAATTATAATTAAATAAATAAATTTTAACTATAACTCATAACTTTATATTAATGACAACGATTGGAATACGTATAATAATACAGTAGTTTTAAAATTAACAGTATAAGCTTAAATAAAATTGTTTAAAATAGGCTACTTCTTTAAATGATCGTAGGCTAACGCAAAGTTAGGTTCATTCCAAAGTTTAGGCCCAGTTGTACTGATAAGTGTTGGAAAAGAGTGCGACGTAAAAAATGTATTTTTAATTTCAGCATTTCATGCATAGAAATCAAAAGTTTTTTTTAATTATTAACAATATACACGTAAGATGCAATTTGAATATTATGTAAATCCTGAAATTTGATTATTTCGCGATTTTAGAGAATTTCAGATGTTGATATATTTGGAAAAAAGAAATAATCCTGACAGCAGGTATTTTTGTAAGAGAAGTAACTTATCACGATTATTGCCATAGTCACACTCCCAAATTAAATTACAGAACTGAAGATAAAGAAGAACTAGGGTTTTGTACAGTAAAATTATAATATATGTTGGAAAACTGAGATATCTCTATTATCGCTATTTTTAAAAACCCATCACCTGGTCTAAATATTTAAAGTTTAGTAAAATTACTGTCAAATTCGACGTGGTCTTTCATACACTTGAAGATGAACTTGTTGAAGTTGAAATGAATCCGAAGTCTATCTGACGTGAATTTGACTTGTTGTTTGACCTTGACTCTTGACACTGCCTCTTCAAATTTTAATCGCCTAGAGATGTTTAGTCAAGACACATTGTTGTAAAGTTTCAAGACTTTCTATGATAGTTGTGGGCTTTAGGCTGCTCAAAAACAAGCCCACAAACAGGGGCGAAAATACAACCTCCTGCACATTCTTTAGCGGAGACCAGATCGGTTCCAGTAAAATTTTTTCCATTCCAACCACCTCGTCCATTTTTCTATGGCAGTTTCAGTATCAAAAAAGAAATGAGGCAGGTCACGGCAAAACCATCAAGTTGTAGGAAAATTGAAAATTGAGTTACTGTCAAAATCATATTATACTTTTCGCAAGCTTTAAAATGAGGGTCAATTTTCAAAATTGGACATTTATAACTGAAGTTATTGGACAAAATATACACTAATTTGTATCTGTTTATATTTCCTGTTTATTTGCTCATTTTTCAATAACTTCCTGTGCGACAACTTGGTGGTTTTACCATGACTAGCCTCAAATAAATCGTCTTTTTGTGTTATCTATAAATTAATTTGATTAGTTATGTTAATATTGGAGCCGTTTCAATTAGGGGAACTTGTTAACAAGTATCTGCTTTTGTACGATTTATGTTTGTCATAAAATCCGTTCTCACTCTGTAAGTAGATTAAAAACGTTTAAGTATTAAATTTTAACACTTACATTGTTTTCAAGCGTGAATCTCGTTCTTGTTGGATTACATTCACAGTCATTGTAAATGGTCCATCTATTAAAAAGAAACTACTGTAATTTATTTCCTAAGCTTCTGTATTTATCGTTATGCATATACTAAATGTTTATTTCTCAATATCGTTGACAAGAGGGCTTGTCAAACTTCAAACCGTGGAGAGGCCCATCGGGAATATCTGGACCACCCCTCCCCACACACACACTTTCATAATTGGTTTAATAATATAAAGTTCATTATGTAGTTATGAATGGGAGGGCCTACTACTTGTTTGTTATACTTTCTAAACGCATACGTACCTGCTTGACTTATATTTTCAGTTGTAGCGGATAATGTGACATGAGCCGTTTTGGATGCAACACTAATGTTGAAAAAACTAGGAGATGCAGCCTCACAATTTACATTCCCTATAATTTAACATTACTTCAAACATTCAAAACCAACGAAAATCGGTTAAATTACATGGGCGTAACCAGACATCTAAAAACTACCGGGTCAATGATATGACACTGTCAGTGACCCACGAGCAGCAAATCGGTGGGAGATGGACTGACTGGAGGGGTACCCCCTTCTATCCGCAAAAGAAAATTGAAAAATAGGTGTGCTTAGATGCATTCTCCTGCATTTATATTTTTAAAGGTGGTTTTTGAAAAAAAAACTTTCCCCTCTTTTTACCCTCTTCCCCTTTTTTTATTTTTCCAAGATAAACTACCGGGACAGCTGGCACGGTTGCACCTGGTTACGACCATGAATTAAAGAGTGCTTTAAAATCATCATCCACTTATCGTCATTTATGTTCAATAGACAATAACGTAATGTATCTCTATTAGAGTTTCGAACCACAGTTATTGAAGAAAACATTATACATTTTTCTTACATAATGAGAAGAGCTCTTCTGATTTGGTCATACCAAGAGCAACACAGATTACCTCTCCTCCATCACCACGGCTCCATGGAGGGCAAAATAAGACACCAAGAAACGATATAGTCAGGTCCGCGCTGTAAACGTTTAGAGGCAACGAGTATGGCAGACCTGTAAGGATTTATCAATCGTTCCTCTTTGTACCCATACAATCTACCAGGTCACGGGACAACTAGAACTTTATACAATTTAATCACGCTTACCAGTGGAGGAGTAACTGCAAATGACGAAAGAATGATTGAAGCTAGTAACTTCACATTCTGCAAATAACCGTACACAAGTATTAGTATATATATATGTATAAAATAGAGTTGTATCATTTTGGTTCGTTCATGAAACTGTATTACATTCAACATTAAATATTGAAAATTAAATTTGTCTGTGAGATTATTGAATAGGGATTCAAAAATAAATAATATTTGCTTCTAAATTGTGACAAAGCCAAGTCAAAAGAGGGATAAGTAAAATATAGAAAATTGAGTTGCATATAAAATATGAAACTACACATTGTTAGCTTTAACATGCAAACAATTAATCCGTTTCATTAGATGTTTCCTAGACTTGCCCCAAGTCTCTATATTATATTTTAAGTGTTTAATGAAATGCGCCACCAGTTGGATGATGACGTTTTAGTGGTGTGAGATTTGTCATTAGTATGGTAATTCACCTGCTATGGAACGCAGTGGGTGCCTATTGATTGTTTTTTTTTCACGAATTATACCGAATCACGGTCTTGAACCAAGACTAGATGTTTCAAAGTTATAAACAATCACAGTTTTCAAACTGCATTTAAAAAATATTTATCTATATGCGTGCCAAGACAAATCAGGGTAATTGTATGAAATTCAACCTTTTGAACATACTTCGATCATATCTAAAACAATATTTAATGTATTATAAAAGATAAGTGTTTAAACTATATTGTTTTCAGATTAAAAAAAAAACAAACAAACTTTGTTTTTTTTTTCGGCCTATTGTGAAACAACTAGATAGGCAATTTATCCCTCCGTCAACTTGGCTCTGCCACAAAAAGATTCGTTAATATTCTGGTTAAATATTTGTCAAAAAATCTTAAGAGTTGAGTAATAGGGTCATTAATAATGTACTAAATGCATCCTGGCCAATGGCCTTAAACGTTTGTCTGTAAAGTACTACTAGCAAATAGTTTGGAGTTGTTTGAAATGTGATATTTAATATGGTGTTGACATTATTAACATTATTTGAGTTACCTGTACAATTTGAAATGATCGCCTGTGATATGGTAGTATAGGTCATCGAATTTTCTCTAAAACTAGTAGTTTCTAGGGGTGAATATTCTGATGACATTTGTTGAGTTTTTATTCCATCATCGGATTCCTCGGTATTAAGATCCTGAGTAGTATGTCTCCCAGATTGAAGTGTCTCCGAGAAGGCATCGTTTTTAGTTTCTGAGAGGTCACTACTTGTGGATTGAAATATTTCTGAGACAACAGCACTTGTAGTCTCAATTGTTTCCGTGACTGTACCGGTTGTTGATTTAAGTGTTTCTGTGACGGCATTAACTGTTGATCCAATTGTTTCTGAGACTGCACCGTTTGTAGATTCAAGTGTTTTTGAGACAGCACCGCTTAAAGATCCAAATGTTTCTGAGGCAGCACCGCTTGTGGATATAAGAGTTTTTGAGACGGCATAGCTTGTAGATCCAAGTGTTTCTAAGATGGCACCGATTGTTGATTGAGGTATTTCGACGGTTGTGTATTGGACAACTTCGTCTGTTTGATGATAAAGCACTAAAAAGTAAAAGAATATTAACAGTAGAGACTCATTTCTTACAAAAATCTATTTTGTCAAAACATTTAAAACATTATAAATTTGACTTTATTGTATTAAAATATATACAGTAAATCACCTGTCATGCCATTTTATTACTTCCAAATTAAAAAAAAAACCAGAATTTTGGTTGATTTATGAATTATGAAACACATTGTTATCTTTAACATGCAAAAGATCAGTTTCATACGATGTTTCATTACAAGGTTATGAACAATCAAAGTTCGAACATTAAGAATGTAAGTTTTGAGGAAACTGCCTTTGAAAATGTCAATGAATCTTTGGTGCATGTCGACCTTACCACTAGGAGACTTGCAGACTCAGTCTTTTTCACCAACAAATAATTGACAAAAAATTTAATTTATATTTTAGTTGACATAGTGGCAAAACAAATAGGCCTGTATAATACAATTCACCGATAAAGTAAAATATGATGTACATAAGCATACACCCATTGACAACATTTTCTAACTACAAAAACGATACACATGAACATTACACAAGATTTGCTAAAAGTAATGCTTTATTCCAAAAATATAACTCTTAGAAGAGAACTCTTTGTTTTACAACTGCCCTAAATTATGGATAGATATTTTTTGAAGTCCTTAACTAGTACCCACTCCTTCAAATACAACTTCAACAAGTCTCTGATCAAGGAATATGGCAGCTAAACCTTTTGTTGCTGTTATTATTTTCTAAATTTATTATATTATGTATTATTTAAATGTATTTAGTATTATAATTCTACTGCATCTTGCACCTTGCCGGTTAATCACTAACCAGTCTGTCTTATTTTACCTATAGGACATTTTTTTTATTTATTGTATTTTTTTATTTTTACCTAAGAATTTTATCTGGTGGCCAAGGCCGGAAGTTGTTTTCAACTTATTTGGCTCCCTTCCACACTAGTATTAGTTTTTTTTTTAATGTTTCATTTTTCTTTATTGCTGACAACTGTACTTTGATTTATTTTTTGTGTAGAGAAATAAATAAACAAACAAATAAACAAACAAGCATTACCTACCACAAATTTCGTCGGAACGATCTCCACAATTATCTATTTCATTGCATCTAAGGATTTCATTAATGCATTTTCCGTTTGAACATCGAAATTGGTTGTCGTTACACAAAACAAAATCTGTAGGAAATCGTATTTTTAGACATTCATTTAAAATAGTAGAAAATTTCTTCCACACTAATTTTCAGTATACCGAAATTGAAGTTAAGAAGGGATAAAGGGAAAGAAGAGGGGGAGTCGTGGTTGGGGTTAGGGGAGAGACTATGAGCTGCCATTTTAACAAGCAAAAGTAAAAACTTATTTGCACTAATATGCCGTTATGTATGCCTATTTAGAATACGTTTTTCATTCGAAGGAACTAGAAATATTTTTATGGACAATTTAAAGGTGGAGGGGGGGGGGGGGGTTACCTTGTGCCAGTTCCTTCCAGCATCCACAAACAAAAATCTAATTTGCTTGTTTATTATTCTATAATTTTTAGTTTTACTCTAGAGCAGAAGATAGATAATAGTTAAACCCTTTTATACTGAGCCTAGACTTTCATTGGTAATTTCCCGTTGCTAAGAAAGTAGGCTGCAGATCGTGCCCTAGCCTGTCTCACAGGCCTTACGATCTGGTTTATTCAAGGCGCTATTGACATCCCATACTCACTTATTTTAGTTTAGCCGTCGTCTAAACTAAAATAAGTGAGTATGGGACGTCTATAGTGCCTTAAACAGATCAATAAAAGTGAATAAACCAGACCGTAAGGCCTGTGAGACAGGCTAATCGTGCCCATGCGGATGTCACCCACTGTCAAATCTCAGTCCCTAAAAAGCGCCTACGTTTTTTATTTCGTCAGCCTTTGTCATACTGTTCCCTGGTTAAATAATAATAACATTTTTACAATTATTTACATTTTTGACATTCTTTGTCATACAAATTATTTACATATGTCACATATATTTATGTTGTCAATGTCTTTATATTTGGATTAATTTTACATTTTTTTGGATAAAATTGAATCTTCTATCTTTGTTTAGATGAAAGATTGGGGGTGCAATTTTTACGTAGCAACAGCATTAGAACGTAACACGATTTGATTGGTTGGGTTCCATAATAGTAGGTACTTACATGGAACTGCACTTTGGAGTTACCGATGTGGATCTACTTACCATCACAGTGGATATTACAAGGCGGGTTACAATCCATTGCCCGCGGTTGACAACCAATATACTCACACAGGACCTGTTCTTCATTACACACATGACTACCTATAAGTTCAACAAAACAAAAAGAAAATATTGATCGATCGATCGATTGATTAGTTTGAATGGATGAATCAATGGTTTGGATGCTGTTTACTGGATTGATTGATTGAATGATTGATTGATTGATTGATTGATTGATTGGATTTAATGGATGAATCAATGGTTTGGATGCTGTTTGCTGGATTGATTGATTGATTGAATGATTGATTGATTGATCGAT
>JAOTQE010133452.1:0-12003 GCA_025631205.1 Nesometra sesokonis
AGAGATTATTGCAATCTTGAGATATCCTGCGCACAAAATGTGACAGAAAGAAAGAAGAATAATAAAAAGAAAAAAAAAGATTTCGTACAGAAACAATAGCTGCTCCGCTATGTAGCGGATCAGCTAATAACAAAAAAAAGATTTCGTACAGTAACAATAGCTGCTCCGCTGTGTAGCGGATCAGCTAATAATAATAAAAAAAAGATTCGTACAGTAACAATAGCTGCTCCGCTATGTAGCGGATCAGCTAATAACAAGTTATTACGTTGATAAACGCTGCAGGCAGTGAGATTGACACTTTACCTAGTGGTATGAGACCTTACAACCAACTTAAAGTGATTGTTATTGTTGGTTGTTCACTGGAGTTTATTAGTACAGTGAAGTTCATTATCAGTAGGGCTAGTGAAAGACCTTAGCTACTGTGCTAACTCATTGAAATTTTACACAGTAGGAGTAGTACAGTTGTTAACTTATTAAATTCTAATAGCACTCCGCAGATACTAATTAGAGGAAGAAAAAAAGCCTTGAGACTTTAGTACATTGAACTGGGAAGCGACAAACCATTCCTCGCATTATTTTTCTAGTTTCTGGCTAGCTCAGAGTGTTAAGAATTTTATAAAATAATGTATAAAAGATGGTACCTGTATTAAAGGTAGTAAATCAATTTTAGTGGGATGTGGCATTGGAATTTGGAAGCAAAAAATAGTTTTAAATAATTTAAATATCTGTTTTATATCTTTTTCTATGACTTATTTTAATTTGATCCTGTTTATAGCTTTTTTTTTGGTACATTTTGTTTCATTACGTTGGGCCAAATGGCTCTTGCTGTTCCTTCCTCTATCAACAAGCACAAAATTGCTACATGGACCAAGCCCCATCACAGATCTAAGCATTACAAGACAAATCGATTCCTACATGGCTCGAACCTGAGGGAGCTTTCAGTTTCGGTTTTTCGGTTCTATCATCATTTTCTCATTGTAGTTGCTCTGGTTATATAATCTGTGCCTTTAATCATTAATTTCGGAATTGCTGCATTACAAGTGTTTAATCATTATTTTTAAATTGCTAAAAAGACTGGCGGTGGCTGATACCATTTTTTTCCAAACCCCTGGTTGTCAAAGTGTTACTAAAACATCTTAATTAGCTTAATTAGGATTATTCATCATGTTATGGTGCCTTTTAAGAAACCAATAAGCATTTTCTTATTCAAAGAACAAGAAGAAGAATAAGAAATTGAGATTAATATCACTTGAGGACCTTGACAGGGTAAAACAAATAACCTACATGTATAAGCAAAACCCTTTAATTTCAATGTTCATGTTAGTGCAGTGGTTAGAAATGAATCAGAGTTCAAATCCCATGTTGACATTTTTTTTAATTATAAAATATACTTGAAATACTATATTTGAAATTAATTATGATTGGGAACATTGGGAAGTTGTGCAAAATCTCTTAGTTTTGATAATTTGCCAATATTTGAATGTTTGTGGACAAGTTCCTCTCAGCATGCAGTTTTGAATTGCTGCCAAAACTGGGATCGTTGACCGTTGGCATATCCAAAAAATCCTACAAAAATTGGTTGCACTTCAATTAAAAATTTTCTAATTTAAGGTCTGATTCATCCCTTTCTATGTCTACTGTTGTCTAAGAAGCTTTAGATGTTATTCTGTGATTTTAGTTCCGGAAGCCTGACTTTTGTAACTTACATAATTTGTGTTTACACACAACTAATAAAAGTTGGATAAACTCTCAATATCCTATGCTAGGATTTATCAATATTTAGTTTCAATTACAGAAAGGTATCCCATAACATAATGGATAGTGGCTATTCTTCATTTAAAAACAGTGAATCAACAAAACTCTTATTTCCACTCTTAGACCCCATTTACACTTACAATTTTGGGCGGCCCAGGGTCAGCAATCGATAAGTGTAAACCTCGTAGGTATAAATGGTGTCTTATAGTACCAGATCTGCAGTTGATTTACATATCCTCTCTCAGCATAAAGAAACCGCTTTCAACACATGAGATTTAGTGGACCTAAACAAACGACCTACCTGATGACATCCAACAAAGCACAACTAAGAAACACTTTTCCCTTACTCTTAAAAAGTACATCATGTCACATTATTAAACTAAACTATACACAGTTTGAAATGTACCGGCTTAAGAGAGACGATCAGTTCCATTATATTCTGTTAATTGTTCCTGTCTATCCTTCTGTCCATTCTGTGTTATTGTAAATTACGGTAATTTTTGTTTTAACTATTAACTATTTATTTAAGCATAATTATACATAGGCATGCCACTCACAAGCATTTTCTTTTTGCCAATTGTCCTGTTCTTTAAATTATAAATTATTGTTATAATTATAATAGAAGAAATCAATGTTCATTTGAATTGAATTGAATATTAAATAGATTACGACTGGTTATAGTGAACCATAGTGATTATTTCCTAGGTAGGCCTCATTCAGGAAAGAATGTCAAAACAAACAGGATAAAAACTGATTATTATCAGTAACAACTAATACCTATTGGTAGTATGTCTGAGGAGAAAAAATATCAATGATGCAGAAATGTTGATTCTGATCCTTCTATTGTTTTCCTAAAATCGCGCCAGTGAGTGAAATTATTATTGCCGAGCTCGCTTGTTCTCTATCAAAAGAATATTACCTATCGTATATTACATCATGTACATTTAAAATTTTTAGTTTCTCTAACTTGTTTCATATGGTAGACATGATCTAGTAAGCGGCATACATTTCAATGACTATTATCTTCATTTAATACTCATTTAAGCTTTACTCTTTTAAAATTTTAGCAAATCCTGTTATCGTTTAACTTAGTTCATTTGGCTGTGACCTAAATAATACCATAGAATATTTTTAAAGCCATCAGTCTTAAGATTGTAGCTTCATATTTGTGTGTTTGTTTGTTTCAAAATACAGTTCAATTATCTAGTTAGTTATAGATTAATACAATAAAATACTAACATTTAATGATAGCCTACTAATCAAAATTAAACCATCAGGTAAATTAATCCTGTTCATGTAAAAATTTATAATTGACTAATTTAATTGATAAAGAAATCAAACTTTGCTGGTATTTAGTTTAATAAAACATGTTGTCAGCCTGTAATCATAGTATTAAAAATAATTTAAACTTTTGTTTTTGCAGAATCATACATTTACTACTGAAGGTGTTGAGGTAGTATTGGTGAATGTTTCAAATTTATTAGGTAGCCTTTCGAAGGAGCTCTATGTGGTAAGAGTTCGCTAATTTAGTGTCAAATAAGTTTATAAAAATGTAGTAATAATAGTAGCATTGATACATACCTACGATATGTGCTCTGGCCCATCTCCGAGGTTATAGAAAAAAGGTAAAGAAAAGAGTAGAAAGAAGAGACATTCGATTAATATGAGCAGATGTGTGTTGAGTTAGTGATTTAAACGCTACCAGTATTTCGGTGCATAGTATATTTTATTGTGGTAGATCATTCTCAGATTTTAGGAAAAGCACCAGAAATATTGTGATATGAGCTTGCATTTTCTGTTTTTGTTTCAAAGTAAGTCTTGTTGATGTTAAGTTTTAAAAATCCATTATTCAAAGGTTTTTAATACTTCGTCTATGGCTAGTTGGATACGTCGCATTAAAATTAAAGATATTTTTATAGTTTTTACAAGGCAGTTTGGAAGCAAAAATTAGCTAAAAACTATTTAAATTTTTTAGAATGTTCATTCATACACACTTCAAATTATTGTAAAAATTGGAAAAGAATGAACAAATCTTAATTTCCCGTACACAGGAATTTAACTGATGACTTTGCCTTATTAGAACGGTTGCGTTGAACAATGTATTAACCGACTGAGCCACTAAAGCATGTAATACCTCCAGTTCTATTTTTAAGTTCTTGGTATTTTCTATTGTTCCCCAGTGAAACACATTTTTGGTTTTGTTGGTCTAGGTGACACCCTTGGATGTAACTTAAAAAAGGGCGATGAATGTTTGTTGGAAATGGTGTCTAATTTATGTGTACAAAATTTCACACACGTCTGTTCAAAAATGGCTACGCTGGACACTTTTAATGTTATGGTTGCAAAAACAACAACATGAGTGAGGTTTTAAGGTCCACTTTGCGCAGACATAATACATTTTATGTTATAATATGATTTGAAGCTAAACATTGAGTAAACTACTGTAAGAGTAATTTTCGTGCATTTAAATTGTCATGGTTTGCATCCCTATTTTGGAAATCATGCTTCAGGCGCACTGGTCTCAGGTCTGTTAATGATAATACTTTGCTTCAGAATTTGGTACCAATCAACTCAGTCATAACCTCATATCTCCAGACATTCCCTCAATGCTGTACCTCATGACTGGAATGATCTGCCACAATACTTCTTATCGACATTTAAGAAAGCTGTTAAAACATCTTTATTTCCAATAGACTGTTATAGATAGATACCAAACACTGCTATTAACACTGCTAATGTCCGGATTGGCAGTGCACCTTAAATTACAGAGGAACAGTGTGGCAGCGTTAATCCTCTTCATTTTTTTTCTTTTTATGGGTCTGTCTCTGGTTAGAGTATTTTTTTTCAACGGTATAAAACCTGATGCGATCTGATGGCATATTTTTATTTTCCTGAAATTTAAATTTCTGTTACACAAACATTGAAATAAATTTTGTAAATGTTTTTATTTTTGCAGTATAGCTCTTTTGTACATAAAAAATGTGAAAATTAGTGTACCTGGCAAATTTACCACTTAAAGTTATTTTACTAATTCCTACTGCTTATCTTTTTCCTTTTTTGAATAAAAGGTTGTGGTTAAACGGGAGTTGGCCAATCTGAGTCTGGTGGTGGATGATGAATTTGCATCGTATCATAACAAACCAAACACTGCTGTTACTTTCTCATTAACACTGCTTACTACAGCACGTCAAAATACTCACCTTGAGATAGACTTTGGAGATGGAAAGACATTTTACTCAAGTCTTCAAGATGAAAATGACACTTTTATTGGAGGAAGTTTCTCAGACTCAAATCTCCACTTAATTGCAGATTATGGCGAGAGTTGTACTCTGTATATTTCTTTCCAACACAAGTATCAGAATTCTGGTGTTTATTATGTCAAAGCAAAAGTATTCAGTTATAACATAACATTACAAGAGAACTTGGAAAAACCAATTGTTATCCAGAATGTATTATCAAATTCGCGTCTAATAATCCATTCACCATATGCAGTTGGGCCGGTCTATAATTTTATTGTAAGGCTATCTCCATTATTTAATAATATGTCCACTAATCTGGATAATACAACTTTTCACTGGGAATTGTTCTTACACAATTCTGGCATTTTGACTGAGTACACAAAGGACCCAATATTCTCAACACATTTTACTGAAGTAGGAATGTATGCACTGGTAGTTAATATTTCAAATCTTGTCAGTTATGATTACATTAAAGAGTATTTTGTTGTTCAAGAGCCAGTAGAAGGATTGTTGATTAACTCAACCAGCCATTTATTCATTTCATTGGGAAGCATTGTACATGTAATGGCATCTGTCAATAAAGGAACAAATGTGACATTCAAATGGAACTTTGGGGAATCTGATGTTTATGTTATCCCTAGTCCAGTTGCATTAGCTAATCGCTACCGAGAGAGTTCGACAGCAAGCCACACATATTGGGAAGTTGGTACCTACAATATCACAGTGATAGCAAAGAATTTAGTCAGTGAACTGATAGCAACCTTACCAAAAGTGATCACTGTTCAGCAAAGAGTCTCTGGGTTTAGTCTTATGGAGGTTTCAGCTACCATCTTGGGTGATCCTACTGAGATATTTGCTATTGTTATGGAAGGTTCGAATGTCAGGTTTAGTATTGATATTGGTGCAGGTCCAGAGAACATCACAGCATCTGAACAACAAGATGAAGGACTTTTTAAAATGGAGTATCATTTTTATAAGACTGGTGTTTATTATGTGACTGTTTCTGCTTTTAATGATGTGTCTTCAGTTGATGATGTTGCATGTATTATTGTTCAAGCCCATATTGATGATATTGAAATTGTACCAATCTCAGATATCACAGTTCAACAAGTGAGCAAGATTGCACTTAAAAATAATGGTAAAACTGAGTTTTTTCTATCAATTTTAATTAATTTATTTCTATATGAATTCAGTCTGTGTATAATTGAAACATTTACTGCAACTTAAACATTGCCATGGGGTTCAATTAAATCTTCTCTTATAAGACAACGTCATCTTTATTTAAATATTATGGCTACAATCAAGACATATTTTTTAAACATACGTTACATTAAAATTAATTAAACAAATTAAACTTAAAACATTTTCATGTAGATGTTTAAATTAATTTGAGTTAAACGTATAATATTATCAGTATTTCTTTGTATTACTATTAAACCATTGCATCTACACAACCATAAACACCCGTTATTGTTTTACAAACATTGGTTAATGGTTCTCTAAGGTCTACTAAATTAAAGTCGGGAGGCTTGAGTATTGTTGTGACTGGATGGTCACAGTATAAATTTACTTAGCCAGTCAGCAATCTAGTTTTCGGCAAACTGGAGCCGGCAACTGGGTTTCTGAAAAGTATGATTCGGCAAACTGGTAGAATACCCATGCACAACAATACACAATGGTTAGTTAGCATGGTAGCCGATTGTTTATTTAGTTTTATCCTAGTATATTTTATAGATTTTGTTAATTTACAAATTTAATAATAAAGCTCTTTCAAAACTTCTTCATAAAAAAAAGAATTTGCTCTAGTATCCCATTACATTGCAGCCAAACCACAAAAATAGAAATGTGTCTCCCATTTTAAAATTTATATGTTCATTTTGAATATAAATATATCTGTATAACTTGGGTTTGAATTATTTTCAGGAGCTATATTAGATCGATCAGATTTGCTGTTTGAGTGGAGCATCGAGGGAAAGAACATCTCCACTGTTGTGCCATTTCTTTCTTACACATTTCAGGCAATTGGTTTGATCAAAGTTGAAGTACTTATCAGCAACTTAGGTAAGCATTTTCAAAATTTCAAGTAAAATTGTACAATAAAATATGCTATATTGCTTGTATCAATGAATATTCTTAAACATTAAAGGTCCATTATCTCCAAAACCATATTTCATTACAAACATTAAAACATTCCAAAATTGCTGCATTTCTGTAATTTTATTACTTTCAAATAGTACTATTATGTTAACAAATACTTTTTTGAAGTCTAAATCTAGTGACCAATGGCAAGCTAATATGCAGTGTATGTGTCATGCCCAAAAATGACACTCTTTATGGTTGGAATAGCTTAGGTGACATCTGCATGGATACAATCTACAACCTGTTAGTGTAGCAATGAGCAATTACCAGTCTTCTCTAGATTTTATTTTATTTTATATCCTCAAATTTTATTGTGTTGATTTTACAGTTTTAAACATAGACATGGTTTTCTCCTGGTGTAACAAAGTTTTACATTTCATCTGATTAACGTTAGTGGCCATAACCTAATGTTTTTAACTTATTTTGGTCATCTACCTTACTAATTTTTTTTATCCAGTTTGAAATTGATATGCAAGGTATATTTGTGTGGAAAATAAACCTGTAAAACAAAATAAAATAAACGAAGTAATGATCTAGGCCTAGGCTAGAAAGTATAAATGCCATCACGACAGGATTCAATATTCCAACATAAATTATGTTAGGGCTAGTCTAGTTCAGTATCTTTTTTTTCTGTTTTTTCTACTCAAAAATAAAGCTAAAAAGTAAGCAACTAATTGACACTTAATTTTTTTTACAAGTATTTAAAGTAAAAATACATGAAATTATAATTATAGTCAATCACTAACTGATTATTGAATTACAATTGTTTTTTTTAAAATCTCTAACAGTTACCGTGAAAACCGTGTCAGTAGAGTTTGAAGTTTCTGATGCTGTGCCAACAGTTATTCTGAACCATCCATTATTTGTTGAAGTTTCAGAGCCAGTTTTATTCCAGCTAATGGTAAGAATTGCTGCAAATGATAAATTACATTAGTTTTATTTCATTTTTAAACATAAAAGTGCTGCAATTCTATTTTATCTTTTTATTATACATCAGTATTATCACACTAAGGTGAGGAGAAAGTGGAATAAGGAATAAAAAGACCCTCTGCATATTTTGTAACAGTTTATATTTAATAAAATATGTTAATAAGGAAAGTTAAGTTTGTCATAAATATTCTATAAACAATTTGACAATGTCAAATTGTTAGTCTACTAAACCAGACTATGGCCCAAGGCCCCTATTTAGGTCCTAAAAACCTTTATGGACTGTCAACCTACCGGAAATTTAAAGAAAAACCTTAATAATTATAAACTTTAAAAAATCTCCTTAAAATCTGCTTTACCGATAATGCTAAGTGATTTCAGAATCGGAAATCAAGAATGATCATTTCTTCATATTTTATTAAAATTAATTGGTACACAATTATGACAATCCTTTTATCATTCTATTATCATTTGTTAATTAAAACATAGATTCTAATTGCTGTACACTAATGTATAGTATTTCAGTGTGGGGTAATATTCATGAATGTAATTTTTTTTTACTGTTTATCAAAATGTTGTGGATGGGCCATTCCTTGAAATTGCTAATTGACCACTGAGTGAAAAGTTTGCAGAACAGGGTAATACTAAACAAATGAAAAAGTTGAATTACAGTTAATCATCCAAACATGAACTACATTTGTAAAGGAGAGTAACAATATCAAAACACCAGAACTTAAAATGAAATGATTTTAAAGGCAGAAATTATGATTGACTTTGTCCTATGCAGTTGGACGTTGTTAATTTCAGGTGATAATGATCATTATTGACTAACAGTAATGTATGAGGATTTCACATAATTTTAAAACAAACCATCAATTTATGAAGGAATCAACCAAAATATCAAAGGTATAAAAACATTATGAAACCTTTTGAATTGATGCGCGCTCAGTGTAATGTAGTTTTCCATTTTGTTTATAATTTTGTTAAGAATGTTGAATATGATTAGTATTCACAATTGAGTGCAAGATCATAAGTTGCTGTAATTGCATTAACTTCAATATACACCTGTACCCTACTTTCATGTGGTAAAATTTGCAAGGATGAAACTGGAAGATAATGTAATTGGAGAATGTTGCATGACCCTGGCCTACATTTTGGTTTTGATGTGATCTTATAATTTGTAAGAGGTTTAATTCCTTGAGGCGTTCTTCTGCCATTTTTACTTGCAATGGTGCTGATTACCATGTATTTGTTGTTTTTGAGTGCCCTGTTTATCGTGATAGATACGTTAAGAGTATTATTTCATTTTTCCAATCATAACTATCATGTTTGCTCACATTGGCCACATTGATGGAAATCCAAATTCTTTTGTACAGTAGTAAAGTCGCAAGTTGGCATACTGATACTTACTTTACTATGAATTTATTTATACATGCCTCGATTAGTCTTCTGCCAGAATTAGGGAACCATTTTTCTTTGAGCTTTCTTCTCCAGGCATGATGCTCATTTAGTACTTTGAACATGGAAAAGATCTAAAATAACCTGGGTCAGCACCAGTTGTGTCTCCTTTATCTTAATTAAGAGTGGTTGCCTTTGAAGCTGATTGAAGGGTATGAATACACATTGCAGAACGAGAATTTAACACATAGAAGACATGTTGTGAAGATAATTTGAATGGAAATTTAAAACTATACACTTTATTGGTAGCCAGTGAAGATGAAGTAGCACTGGAGTGATGTAATGAAATGTGGTGTTTTAATGACAAGTATCTGAAGCTTAATAATTGATAGTGATGGCAATCCATGAAAAACTCAATTACAATAATCCAATCTGTACTAGTTTGCATGTGGCACTATCGTTAAGAAAGTGTATAACTGCCCAGAGGTTCCCTAAAGATTTTACAGTAGTTGGTAATATGCGTTTTTAGTAATATTTCATACTCAAAGGACATTATCAATGTTACAACTAGAAGGTGTTATAAAGATTTATATGTCACTCCTTACACAGTATCATAACTTAAATGTGCAACAAATCTTTAAAAAATAATAAGCAGTCTAGTAAATATGGTCATCTGAATCCATTTGTAATAAATGGCTAATTGGTAGGTTTTTGGAATAAACTTTGTTGTTTTAAATAAATTGATTTACAAATTTTAAGTACCTGTATTTATTTTTTTTTCTATTCATGTTAATATGACCCTTGAAGCACATATCTACTCTACATAATTATCGTGCCAAAATCAGTATGACATCTGGATTCCAGCATGTCACCGCTAGCTACAGTGCTTATTACTAAGAACTTGAACATGGTCTTCTAGGCCTTTTCTTTAGCACTAAGCACTCTAGGGTTCGTAATCAAACGTTACAAGCCAAGTCACCTACGTTGGTCTTAAATCAAAGTAAATTCATAATCTGCTGTTCTACCTGCGTGTACACAACCGGGAGCACAATAAATAATCGGCATTAAAGTGATATCATTTAATGTGGCGTAGTGGGATGAGCAGTTTCTTGACAATGGCTTAGCGTATATTTATGAAAATATATTGCTCCTGCACTGGAGCTAGTGGAATTTGATCTGCAAATTGTTGAAGCCAGTATGCCTTATCTGATGAGTTGTAATGTGTGTGCTATGTATACCGTGCTGTGTGTAAATATAGACAAATTGTTGAATGGAATACATTGATCATCATCTTACATCAAAACATGCAACGTAAGACCAGTTGCAAGACACTTGTATCTGGAGCAAAACACAAACACATTCAGTGCAACACAAAAATAAATTATAAATGATTTTTGGTTTATTCAAGATCAAAATACAAGATTATTTATGAGTATGCTGACACATTTTATATTAATAATTTCATAACTTTACTAATTAATGTCATTAACTTATATAATATCATAGATAATCATAGGTAGTAAAATGATAGCAATAGTGCCCATAAAATTATAGTAGTAGGAACTAGGTGACAAGGTTTACTTTCATGTTATAGCCAGGACAGATATTAAAATATAAGATACATTATTGACAGTTTGAAGTCACTAAAATAAATTTCAATAATTGAAAAATCACGTAGCTTTGAAACAGGTGTATGTGTTGGTGTAAAACATTTTTGTAGTAAACTGTTAGCATTGTCTTTTAGTTAATCTTGCCCTAGGCAGCATGGTTACCATTTCACTTGAAACAAACAGCTAAATATGCCCACGTTCACCCAGACAGACAATCTTGTTAACATTGTTTTAGGCTAGCATAACATATTAATTCAGAAAAAAAGATATATATATAATTGTCCGCAAGAGATATATTTCTGATTTTTGTTGCTACTCAAAATATATCCAAAATTTATTTTGGGATGTAAGAAACATGATTAGTAAATTATGAAGGGTATACTGTAAACAATTTACTACTAATTTGTTACTTGATGAAAAATGTTAGTCATGGTAGTGTTTCTCAAATTTTGGTCTCTGAGTAAGTGAATTATTTATTTATCATTAATTTATTACTTAATGAGTAGTTTCAATTATTAATTTTGACTTTTCAAGTAGATATATTTTATATTTATGGATAACGAATAATTAAGTAATCTTAATGTACTGTTTTCTTTGAAACCTATTCTAGTTTGATGCTATTGTAGAACCACAATGTTTTTGTGGTAATAAACATTAAAGTTGAAAATGTTGATAATATAAATAATAACAGTTCAATGAATGTCACTTTTTCCTACACTGCATCCCAAGAAATGTATATTATCTGCAACAACCTATATAGCAAGTAAACAAGATAAACAACACAAGCATTTGACTACTGTTTTAATTTTTTTAATTAATACACCGAATTAGCGACCTTGTTTACATCTGGATTCATGTGTATAAATATAAATAGAGGGCGCTATTTTATATACTTCGCTGTGTAAAATGAGCTAAGAAAGGACAAATTTAAAGTT
>JAOTQE010133463.1:0-12001 GCA_025631205.1 Nesometra sesokonis
CATACTCCAAGCAATGAGATACACGCCATCGTGACAAGATTCAATATTTCGACATAAATTATGTCATCATCAGAAAATTTTCTGATGTTGACATAATTTATGTCGAAATATTGAATGCATTATGTTGTATGCATTATACTTTCTTACTACAGGATAGTTTTAGATATATTTAATATATATATATATATATTTAAGGTTACGCAATAGGCTACTACTAGACCCTAGTATTCTATTGGTCGCAAGTAACAAATTATAAATAAATATTTAATTTTCATTGGATTTAATATGTCTTCTGTACACGTATTTTTTCACTTATATATCGTCTTTCTTAGTTTCCTTTATTATTATGTGACTTGATATATGTATGTAAATATTGTTTTAATGTCTTCTTGCTGTATGTGTATTATGTTACACTTGAAATAAATACAAATTATAAAATAAAAAACAACAATTCTTAAGCGAATGCATCAACTAGAACCAACCAGAAACCTTCTAGCGATACCAGTCAAAATTCCTCAGTAATACCAAGATATTAAACCCCTCTAGCAACACAAAATTATCAACTAAAACCAACGACCTACCCCGTAGTGATGACCACTTAAAACCTAAAACCACGAAACAGCCCTCAAGCAATACCAAGGTATCAATAAAAACCAACCAACCACCTAAACTACCGAAAACCTACTCTAGCAACATATCAACTAAAACCAGCAAATAACCGTCTAGCAACCCCATGGTAACAACAAAAACACCACCCAACACCCTGCTAGCGACACTTAGTAATAACCCAAAACCATAAAACAACCCTTAAGCAACACCAAGGTATCAACGAAAACCAACCAACCACCTAAACTACCCAAAACTACTCTAGCAACATGCTTTTATCAACTAAAACCAGCAAATAACCATCTAGCAACACCAAGGTAATCCTTCTAGCGACCATCAAGTTACAACAACCTATATCAACCAAAACAAGCCAACAGCCCTCCAATAAACCTATCAACAAAAAAAAAACAACCAAAACCCCACAAGAAAACCCAAGGTATCAACAGAACCAGCCAATAATCCTCTGCCAACATTAAGGTATCAACTTAAACCAGCAATCAACCCTCGTGCAAACACCAAATTATCAAATATAACCGGCCAACATCCACTTATCAACTAAAACTGACCAACCACTCTCTGGAAAAACACAACTATAAAAAACAGCCCACAACGTCTAGCAACTCAACATTACCGGTGAGTCAAGGTGACCAAAACTGTCAACCAGGTCAGTAAATTTTATTGGCAGAATTTAAACTTAACATCACTCCTATCGTATCTACAAACCAGATGAACATTTGCAGTTAAACTGGAAGATATTACAAACATTCAAAAGCCACCTTTGCATTGATTCAATTACAAACTGTTCCATTACAACTGATATAAATATGTATGTTCTGAGCAATTTAAGACCAATTTCAAGTGTATACGACCAGTAGTTATTAATATATGTTAGTTAGGTCAACGGCCATTTTATGTAAAACAGATTCATTAAGATGAATAGGAATATGTAGTTAATTATGAATTAAAGACCAAAACAAAGTTTCACTGATAAGCCGATGTCAAAATAAGTTCTTTTTTCAAGTTGGCAACAATTTTGAAAAACGCCCTCTAAAACATGAAAAGCCACCACTACTGCAGTGCTATCACAAATTTTCCAGTTGTAGAGGTTCATATCATGGCAAAAATCAAGTTATCTTTATTTCCCTAATTGATATCAATGGCCAATATTTTAGACTATAGCCTTTAACGCTTCTTTTGTTTATTCCGTTGCACGCCCTGTACACTGTTATTTAGTAAAATGTTATATGGTGTAAGTGCAGAAGTATGATTATGCAATGCAAACCACCAAGTAGATATACAGGGTTTATCTACTTGGTGGTTTAAACCATTTCTGATTAAAATTAATTATAAAAAGTATCTTATTTGAGGTTCCGCCTAGCTGATTTATCTACAATGAGAAGTGTATCAAATTAACTTCTGTTTACATGCGTACTGGAGGACTATCATTGTCACGACCTACAAAGTTTGAGCGTGAGAGGAGTTGTATTCTAATCGAACTTAAACTCGCCACTTAGTCCCAGTGGCTGAGTGGTGAGACGTCTGCATATCAAGCAGAAGACCTGGTTTCGAGTCCCGGTTGGAGTGACTTTCACTCTAAGCAGATTTTCTCTCATTGTTTACGTTTCTATATATAAATATACAAGGTATATGATTGAAGTTTAGAGTTAATTTGCCCACTGGCAAACTCGCCTCCTACAAACTCGCCCCTAACAATCACGCCCCTAGACAACTCGCAAGTTTCAGCAAAAAGGGGGTGGGGAGCATTTTCACAGGTCCGGTTGGCGTGGTTCCCCTTTTTTATGACAAGGAACGCATGTTGTTTTTTCCGTAGCTCGTTTATGTTATGCATGGCCCATGTACGTCTATTTTTTATTTTTATGGTCAATATTAGATCCGGCGCACCTAATATAAGGGGAGGAGTCGAAACGTTTTGCCGAAAGTGGGGATGCCTGTAACATCCCCACCCCTTAAATTCGTCTCTGATCATGGCCAGTGAAATGCGGATTTTTGAATAGTTAATACCATGCCAACTTCTTTGGCACCAATGCGCGAGACATTATCCGCTTCCGGTACTGGGCAAGTTTTCACTGAGTATAAAACATGAATTAACCTACAAAATGTTATATGCTCTCCGTGTGCATGAGAGTCCCCTAAGTTATTCTTCATATTAATGAAGTACACTATGGGGCACATCAAAAAAGTTTGGGTAGACTTTTTTGTAACCTGGCAATAAACGAGAAAACGACGTTATAAACCACTGCTATTGAATATATTTTCGAACCTCTATTTTGAGGTAGGGGAAACTTAAATCACTCTATCTTACAAAATACAAAGCACAGAACAACAAAATATCTATTAAAATTGTAGTGAAGAACTCTATTCATTCATTTACTAAGTTTTAAAAATAGTACTTTAATTATATCACCTAAGGTCAAAAGGTCACGAAAATCGTAAAAACGTGAAAATTTGATCATTTTATAAAAATAATCACCAAAATTAATATTTTATTTATTTTTATATTTTAAATGTATTTAAATGTTAGAAAGGATGTTCTGATTGTATTGATATAAATTTTAGGTCCTTTCATGCATAGAAACATTCCATAAAATCAACTGAAACCTACCGCTAATCTAAAGATAGAAAATAGTGCACTTAAGCTGTATGGTGTACAATGAATTGAGTATACTACTCCGCATAAATCAGGTAATCAACATTTAAACATCAGTAAAACTGGTCAATAACCCTCAAGCAAACCTCTGCTGTCAAATAAAACCAGCAAACAACCAAATACCAAGTTATCAACTAATAATTCCAGCCACTAGCCCTCTACTAGAAATAAAATGTTACCTAAAACCAGGAAACAACCTTTAAGCAACACAAAGTTATCAACCAAAACCAGCCATTAACAACTACAAGGTATCAATTAAACCAGACAACAATCCTGTAGTAATACCAAATTATAAACTGAAACTACCCTCTAAAAACACCAAGTTATCGACAAAAATCAACCAACAACCCCTTAGTAACACCAAGGTATCAACATAAGCCAGCAAACAATCCTCTAGAAACACCATGTATCAACTAAAATCAGTGAAGATTAGTCTAGCAACACAAATATGTCAACCATAAAAAGCAGCCAGCAACCCTCTAGCAACAACAAGGTATCAGCTAAAATAAGTCAACAGCCATTTAGTGACTCAAAGGTTTCAACTAAAACCAACCAACAACCCCAACAACACTAAAATATAAACTGAATCTAGCTATACACCCTCTAGCAACACAAAGATATCAACCAAAACCAACCAACAATTATCTAGCAACACCAAGGTATCAACTAAAATCATTCAACCATCTAGCAACACAAAGGTTTCAACAAAAGCCAGTCAACAATAATCTAGTAATACCAAACACCCCCTAAACCCATCCAGGTATCGACAACAACCAACCAACAACCACAGAGTAATACCAAGATATAAACTAAAACCAACCAACAACCAGTTGTTTTTTTAGTAACGCTCTAGCAATACAAATGTCTCAACCCAAATCAGCCAAAAACCCTCTAGCAACACCAAAGTATTAATTATAATTGGCCGATAACCATCAAGTAACACAAAATACCAACTAAAGCCAGCCAACAAACCTCTGAAAACACAAAGGTATCAGCAACAACCAGCCAACCACCCTGTAGCAATACCAAGGTTATCAACTATAACCAGGTATCATCATCTATAACCAGCCAACAATACTCTGGAAACTAGTAACTAGCTAAACATCCTCCAAAACACCAAGGTATTGATAATGATTAAAAACAATAGCATTCTCTAGTAACACCAGCTTAAAGCAGTCAAGAACACTTTAGCAACAGCAAAGTATCAAGTAATACCATCCGACAAGCCTCTAGCAAAACCAAGACATTAACCCGCTATTAACACTAAATCATTAACCAAAACAAGCTACACATACTCAAAATGCTATTTTCAACTAAAACGATCCAATGACCCTCTTTGAACACCGATGTACCCATTCAAACTAGCTGGTTTAGTTAATACCATGGCGTTGCTAAATGATTGTTGGCTGGTTTTAGTCGAAACCTTAGCGTTTCTAGAGGGTTGTTGTCTGGTTTTCATTGATTTTTTTTTGCTAGAGGTTTGTTGGCTGGTGTTTTTTTTTGATACATGGGTTTTGCTAAAATGTAATTAGCCGGTTGCCTACAGTTAATTACTTTTTCGACAATGGTTTATTTACTAATTAATGACTTAGTCTTGCTAGAGGTTTGTTGACTGTTTTTTTTTTACGCATATTGGATGGTATTAGTTGATACTTCTGGGTTGCTAAAGTGTTTTTGGCTTTGGCTACTTTTAGCTGGGGCTACTATAGCTGTTGTTTTTAATCAATACCTTGGCGTTTTAGAGGGTGTTTGGCTAGTTACGAGTTGGTGTTTCTAGGGGATTTTTGGCTGGTTATAGTTGATACTAGATGGTATCTTGGTGTTGCTAGAGGGTGGTTGGCTGGTTGTTGTTTATATCTTTCTGACATTACTAGAGGGAATTGTTGGCTGGTTTTAGTTGATACCTTGTTGCTGCTCTATGGCTGTTGGCTGGTTGTTTAATACTGTGGTGTTTGTAGGTGTTCGTTGGATTCTGTTGATACCTCGGTGTTTTTAGAGGGTGTTTAGCTAGTTTAAGCTTATAATTTGATGTCGCTAAAGGGTAGTTTGCTGGTTTTTGTTGACTCTTTTATGTTACTAGAGGGTTATCGGCTAATTATAGTTAATAATTTGGTGTTTCTAGATTGTTGTTGGCTGATTTGGGTTGATACCTTCGTATTGCTGGAGCGTTATTTGTAAAAACAACGGATTGTTGATTGATTTTAGTTGATGCCTTGATATAACAAGAGGGTTGTTGATTGTTTTTTGTCGATACCTTGATATTTTTACAGGGTGTTTAGTTCCAATTTATATTTTAGTGTTACTAGATGATTGTTGACTTGCTTTTGTTTAAACCTTTGTGTTGCTAGATGGTTGTTGAATGATTTTAGTTGATAGCTTTAAGATTGTTGGCTCGTTTTGGTTGATAGCTTTGAGTTGCTAGAGGGTGTTTAGCTAGTTTCAGTTTATAATTTGTGTTATTAGAGGGTTTTTGGCTGGTTTAGTTGAAACCTTTGTGTTGCTAGATGGTTGTTGACTGATTTTAGCTGATACCTTGGTGTTGCTAGAGGGTTGTTGGCTGGTTTTAGTTGATACTTCGTTGTTTATATATGGTTGTTGGCTGTTTGTTTAATACTAATTTTGTCAATATCTTTGTGTTTTTATAGGGTGTTTAGCTAGTTTAAGTTTATAATTCGGGGTCGCTAAAAGGTGGTTTGCTGGTTTTAGTTGATACCTTTATGTTACTAGATGGCTATCGGCTAATTATAGTTAATTATTTGGTGTTGTTAGAGGGTTGTTGGCTGATTTGGGTTTATAGCTTTGTATTGCTAGAGCATTATTTTTTAAGCAATGGATTGTTGGTTTATATTATATAGTTGATACATCGGTATTACTAGGAGGTTGTTTGTTGGTTTTTGTCGAAGCCTTGATGTTTTAGAGGGTGTTTAGATTCTATTTATAATTTTGTGTTACTAGATAATTTTTGACTTCCGTTTGTATAAGCCTTTGTTTTGTTAGAAGATTGTTGACTGATTTTAGTTGATACCTTTTTCTTGCTAGAAGATTGTTGGCTGATTTTGGTTGTTGTATTTGTGTTTCTATATGGTTTTTAGCTAGTTCAGTTTAGAATTTGGTGTTGTTACAGTGCTGTTGGTTGGTTTAGTTGAAACCTTTGTGTTGCTAGAGGGTTGTTGGTTGGTTTTGGTTGATATCTTCGTGTTTCTAGTATATTGACAGATTTTGGTTGGTACATTGGTGTTGCTAGATGATTGTTGCCTGGCTTTAGTTGAGTATCTTTGTGTTCCTAGAGGGGGTTTAACTAGTTCCAGTTTATAATTTGGTGCTGCTACAGGGTTACTAGCTGGTTGTAGCGGGTACCTTGGTGTTACTAAGGTGTTGTTGGTTGATGTTTGTCGATAACTTTGTGTTTTAGAGGATGCTTAGTTAGGTTTAGTTTATAACTTGGTGTTACTAGAGGATTGTTTGCTGGTTTTAATTTCTACCGTTTTTTTATATAGAGTATTGTATAGAGTGTTATATGCTGATTCTGGTTTATAACGTTGTATTGCTTAAGAGTTATTACCTGGTTTTAGTTGATAAAATGTTTCTAGTATAAGGTTATTGGCTGGATTTATTAGTTGATAACTTGGTATTGGGTTGTTTTTGCTGGTTTTATTTGACAATAGAGTTTTCCTTGAGGGTTGTTGACCAGTTTTGGTGAAGTTTAAGTATTGATTAACTAATTTATGTGAGGTAGTATACTTAAATCATTGTATTCTATACAGCTTGAGTACACTATTTTCAACTTATAGATTAACGGTAGGTTTCAATTAATTTTATGGAATATTTCTATGTATGAAATGATCTAAAATGTATATTAATACAATCAGTAACATCTGTTCTAACATTTAAATACATTTACGATTTTCGTGACCTTTTAACCTGTGGTGACCTAATAATGGTACTATTTGTAAAACTTAGTAAATTGAATGGATATAGAGTACTTCAATAGAAACATTTTAATTGGTTGTTTGTTGTTCTATGATTTGTATTTGAAAAGATACAGTGATTTAAGTTTTCCCTACCCCAGAATATAGGTTCGATAATATATTCAATAGCAGTTGCTTATGGCGTCATTTTCTCGTTTATTGTTTACTATATACAAAATGTCTACCCAAACTTGTTCAATGTGGCCCACGGTGTACTTCAATAATTTGAAGAGTAACTTAATGGACCTCTCATGCTCATGGGACCCCCTCAGACCAGAGAATTATTATGTTCTAACATTTCCTTAAAACATATTTTCATTTGTCGACACTCTACACCTGCCCTTGAGCATATACTGTGTTATCTGAATTTATAGACAGATCCTCTCCACACGGGAACTAAATATTTGGCGGCTAACGCCAGAGTATTTTTTCCACTCGGCACTGTATTTACTATGTTCGATCTGACAAGCAAATACAGGCAATTTGTCTATTTTAAGGCCATTTTCGCCCATTTTATCAATATTATTTGGAGCGTTTTTAAAGTTTTTTTACTCTATATTGGCTCATGCGTGAGAAAAATTACTTGTTCGGATGTCTACTCGTGAGAAAAATTATGTATGCCTGAGACGTACACAATTGGTTTCAATAAACGAGGCAAACGAGTGTATTGTGATAATGTACACATTATTATAACAGAATTAGGAGGGCAGAAAAATAAAATTGTGGACGTTATCACCATCAAATCTGCACAAATTATTTTTATATGTTTTTAAAATGTTAAAACATCAGACATTTGGTGAAGCTGTAAAATATTTATTTATTTATTTTAAATTCAGGAAAATGAATTAAAAACTGCATTAAAAAAGGAATTTTACTTTATGATTACGAGGATATGGTCGAAATCAAAGATTATTTTTTTCAATGCTTAACACTCTGAAGTACCACACAACTTATTTAAAAAAAAAACAACATTATAAACATAACAGACTCTAATGATTTATGTTTTAATAAAAGAAAAAAGTGGTACCATCTGCGATTATCTGCTTGTTTTTCTGTCGTTAACAGTACAGTAGCCTACGCAAATGACTGGATTCGACAAAGCGCGAGTCTGAAGAAAATCTAATCGACCTCGGTAAACCTAGGGCGATCATAGATTGAACGAGTCATGCACTTCTCACTAGAAAATTGACTTTGTTTTTTTATTAATTTTTCGTCAAATGGTATTTAATTTTATCGTTCTCAAAAAAAGGTGTACAGTATAAACATGTTCGATTATAGTAAATTGGGTTGAGAATTAGGTCTACAATCAAGCCACCTTAACGTCAACTTTGCAACATAATTCAATTCAACTTTATTTCAGATTATACATAAAATCTAAAACCAGATGTAATAAAAAAATTATATATAAAAACTGTGGTGAATCTAGTGATGAACATCACCGCGGGTTACACGATAAAATAAATGTATAAATTATCACTACATCTACCATTCATCTTAGAGCTGTTAAGCATAGTGTGCTTGATAAAAAACTACGGTGATTTGTATTTCTGTTTGTGACCCTTCTAAGGAGTCCGTCGGTAATTTTTTATGCACTCACAATACAAATTGTATGTTTGTTGATTTTTGAAAGACGGTATTTAACTTAAAATAATAAGTGAAATTAAACAATAATATTTTAATCTACTTACAGTTCTCCAGCGATGTTCTAAGCGATGTTCTAAGCGACCATAAGGAGCAAATAATAAGGAACGATAGCAAAACGTTTACAATGCGGAAAGTTAAGTTCTAAAATACTCTGTTTTAACCAAAGTGTTTGCATTATTAGTGCATCAATAACATCTTTATGATACCATAAAGTATACAAATCGACACCGAACGTTACAATGACATGACCAAAGTAGATGAAATACTGTGCAAGTACGGCAGTAATAATTAATAAGCAAATATATTATTTATAATTTCATAGAAGGCATAAACAAGGTCTGGTATTTATACCGGATAGACATGATATAAAGTTTTAAATTACGTACAAAAAATAATGTATTGGCCTACTACACGATTTGAAATCTAAGCCGTCGTGGTTTTAATATTTTTAGCTTATGAAACGCACTTTAACCTATAAAACATTCTCTACACGTTATTAACCCTAAATCCAAACCATAGTACGATGATTACTGTGAAGTCATTTACAAAAATAAGCCAAACAAATTGTGTTAATTTAAAGCAAGGTAAAATCGAAAATGAATCTTAACGCACAAAATTATTACAATAGAGTGATGTATACAAAGGGAGTATTTTAGTGTACTCGGGTACCACCTTCAACGGTAGAAAAAGATCAAATTAGTATATAAATATAAAAATTGAGTTCTCAAGGTCCTCCACAGAAAATGAGCACCCTACCTCTTGTGAGGGAGAGGAGGTCTGGTATGTTACCAAAATCATTAACAAACAGGAGAAATAACATTGTTAATTTTCTTGCCAAAATCCGATGGGGGTTTTAGCACCCTCCTTCGCCGATTCCTGGATATAGACTAGTGGGATTTCAGAAAAAAGGCTCTCTATAAGGTCCTAGAGGCAAATTTGGGTAAAAGTTGGGAACCGGGTTATTTAGCATAATTATCGGATGCTGAATCCGATTAATCCGGTTCCCAAGTGAAATTTTGTGTTTTTGACCCTCTAATTTGCATAAACAAAATGGCGGCCATGTTTTTAAAAAAACTTGATATCTTTGCAACGACTAATCATGGAGAGTTAATTTTGGTGTTAAATTATTGGCAATATGCACATTTATATTTGCTTTAATGAAAAGTTTAGCTATAAAATGACCGGAAGTGCTATTTTTTGCCTCTTTGACCTTTGACATGGTCTAATCATATCTCAGTAACTACTGGTCGTAGAGACTTGTGTTTGGGCTTAAATTAATCAGAACATACATGTTTCTATGTACTATAATGAAACACTTTACCAAAAAATAAACGGGTGTGAGGTTATTGACCTTTGACCTAATATGACCATATCTTTGGAATTACTGGTCGTAGAGACTTTTGCTTGGGCTTAAATTAATCATAACATACATGTTTCTATGTATTATAATGGAACACTTTACCAAAAAAATGACCGGGTGCGAGGTTATTGACCTTTGACGTAATTTGACCATATCTTGAGAATTAGTGGTCGTAGCGAATTAAGTTCCGGTTGAAATTTCTCAGAACATATATGTTCCTATGTACTATAATGAAATATTTTATCACAAAGCGACCGGGTACAAAGTTATTGACCTTTGACCTGGTCTGACCATATCTTAATTACTGTATTAGTAACAGAAGTATGAGTTTGTGCTTAAAATGTTGGGATATATATGTTACTATGTATCATAATGAAACACATTAATAAAAAATGGTCAGGTGTTATGTCAATGACTTTGACCAGGTCCAGTCTCCGATAACTAGTTATAGAAACGTCTGCATTTGGCTCAAACCTCCCAGAAAAAAATATGTAGCCTACATTACTTTAAACATTTTACCCCAAAACAATGACCGGAGGTAATGTTATGTTTGGCCAAGATATATCCATCTTTGTAAGTTATGAACTGGCGGGTCTTCCAACTTAAATTGCTGGTAATCGGAGTGGCAATGTGCGTTGTTTTGTTTTTATTTCATGGGATTTTTGTTAATTGTGGATTCTGTTAATTTGGTTTCATACTTTTTCCTCACTGAATTTTTAAGCGCCTTGAGCAGTCTAGCAGTGGATACGTGCACTCTATAAGTTTTACTATTAATATTATTATTTCTATTTTTATTATTATTATTAAATGGTGGCCATGGAAGGCTACATTTTACCACGAAAAGTCATATTTAATGTTTGACCTTTGTTGGCTTATTAGTAAAATTATTTATAGAAACATAAGTTTATAATTATGTACTATAATGTAACATTGTACCCGAAAATGACCAATTCTGATAGACCTATTATACGATAATTTTATGAAATAGTTAATAAAAAAACTAACAAAGAGTGTGGCTGCTTAATCTTTTATCTGATATAACTCCATCAGTAGTTTTAATATTTGTTATAGAAAATATATTTCGGTGTTAATTAGCTCAAAATATTAATCATATGCCTAGGCCTAATATAAATGACAGTACGTTTGTGATTTAGGCACTGTGACTTCCACTTAGGTCTATGTGAAAGTTTCCATCTAAAAATTCGCATTATATTAACACTCACCAAAAAATCAAATGCCGAACATATTTTCTATAATATTTCTATCCACAAAAAACTAAAAAAGAGAGTAATTTACAGGGAGTAAACATTAAACTGCAACATGCATACAAGTAGGGGTTAAACTAAAAGTATGGAGATATGGAAATGTCTTAAGTCAATATCATTCCTGTAAAAATGTTCTATTATTAAAGTACGTAGACAGGAACATATTTTTTTTCCAAAAATTTGAACCAAATGTGTCTATGATCAGTTTAAAGGCAGATGGCTCCACACTATGTTATTTTTGGGTACTTCCACTATATTACATTATGACCATAATCAGATCTCTATGACCAGCAATTAATATGATGGTCTGTCTATGTCAAAGTTTAATAATCCCATACCCTGTCATTTTCTGCAACATGTTCCAAGCAATTTGAGCCCAAACTCATCTATATAACCAGTACTTTCCAATGGTTAGATTAGGTCAAAGTTCAATAACCTCATATCTGGTCATTTTGTGGTAAAATGTTCCATTACAGTTCATAGAAACATA
>JAOTQE010133474.1:0-12000 GCA_025631205.1 Nesometra sesokonis
AAGATATGGTTGATTATGTAATAGGGTACAAGCAAAATTTGTGCGCGTAGATGACGTCACAATTTAACCATTTTAGCATAGTCAAAATTAAACTCAAGGAAATGGTTAACTAAGAGACATATCTTAACTCTAAAATATCAAAATTTTGAGAAAAATCGACGACCAGGTACCGAGATAACTTCAAATTAATCTACAATAGTTTTAAAAACATGCTTTTTTGAGTAAAATTTTTAAAAATGTTAGAAATTGATGATGTCATCATGTCCTGACCACCTCAACGACCACCATGTCATACCTACATGTCATATGCTTTCATAATATGAAATAAAAATTAGAATTGCCCGTACCGTTTAGTAGCTATAACTGATCAAAAACATGCATATTTTTAGCATAATTTCACTGTTTTTTTGGTAAATTCGCGCGCACGGATTCGTAACTTTGATGCGCCCATAGACCACTGTCACAGTACCTAAAGTGACTGAAAGATCTGGTAATATGTCAATACAGTCTCAGAAACCCAAAAATGTTGAAAAAACGTTATTTTAATCATTAGTGCGCTACGTACGCAGAAATGCGCACGCGCGTAAAAAAATTTGCAAAAAATGTTAAATGCTCGAAATGGCCTAAAACGTGCTCTAAAAATTTAATTTTGAGCCTTAGATTATTAGTTCGCGCGCTACGCGCGCGTGAGATTAAATGACATGTGTCATTTAAGGTTGACCTGAAGTTTATGGTCACTAAGTATAATGTAGAAATGTCAATTGGTTGATGAGTTATGGTTGAGAGAAGATGATGTCACATGTCACTGATGACAATGATTTTGTTTCTGTAACTATTCCTGACTAAGTTGATGCCTGAAATTTTCATGTTAATAGCTTCTGTCAATTTTGAGTAATCCCTTACACAAAAATTGACAGAAAGAAATAAGAATAATAAAAAGATGATTTTGTACAGAAACAATAGCTGATCCGCTAATGTAGCGGATCAGCTAATAAAAAGTTCCAACCTAAGACCTCTTTATACACAAACTTTGAAGAAACTTCATTTTTTTGGATCTGCCAACTTTTTTCCATATTGGTCGATTTTTATGGAAACCCTCTCTTAATTCAACAAATTGGAGGACTTCGTATACTTGCTTTTTGGCAGCCGAGGACTGAAAAGCGTCAATGGTGATAGATTCCAAACTTTCAAAGAAAGCATGAGTCAGACATCACTGACCTGTCACTGTTGCCACCTTGTAGGAGCAGTCTATATCTACATATTTTACGCTCTTGTTATATAGCCAGAATCTGGAAGCTTTCTTTGACCCGCTTCCATAACTACCCTCAGTAGAAAGCCATGGTCGGACAGAAGACAGCCAAGTAAAGTGGATAAAAACAGCCTTCCCTGAAGATTTAGAGAGTATTTTGCTAACCGATGGATTTGAAGAAGAATATGAAGAAGGGAGTGACGAAAGTGACAATGAAGACAATTAACAAATGCTTTAAATGAACAGTTGCTATTTTTTTTGTTGGCTCATAACATTCTTTAGAGGGGAACGAAAGTATAGTTATTTGTAAGTGCCATACAAATAAATGTGGCTTCAGATTTTGCTTACTGCCAGCTTTAAGGGTGATTTATTAGTTTTTCCAGATACTTAGCTCATTCTGAAGCCGGCCTTTTTTAACTTCTTAAATGCTCATTTTTACTGTTTTAACGTCATCTGTCTTGTCCTCGGTCTACTTTTCCCCATATCAACTTGTCCCCAAGTCAACTCATTTCCAGTTTAATTCTTCTCCAACCAACACGTCTGCAATCAGCTCATCCCCAAATCAATTGCCACAATGATCATTTACAAACTAATTATTCCATTCATTCAGACAAATGTAAAAGTTCGTCAAAGTTAGCATACTGTCAGCAGGGTCCCATATTGGGGTTTTTTCTTAGTGGTCAGCAGGGCAAGTTTGGCCTTATCAAATTTAACTTGCCCTTAAAAAATTAATGGAAGATGCGCATGTTTGGATGTATGCTGCATGGATATATGTACATTTTTGTTGCATGATAATGTCAACAACACTGATTCAATATGACATAATAATTGGACAACATACTATTAAAAATAATGTTCATTCTCCTTTTATTTAATAAAGTTAAACCTAGATATTGGTAAGAATAATTATATGAGTGATGATTGTAGTTGTTACAGTACCAGTACATAATAAAAGTTAAGTGAAAACTGTTTCTTCTTCCGGTTTCTGTTATGGTATCCCTCACATGATTCGAATGATATCAACAAACATAAACAGTCTGATAATTAATGAATACTGTCTGAAGTGAACTTATCAAAATTTGTTGTTTTACTGAGTCTGTTATGAATATGTGTTAATGAGGTTATCTATTTCGCTTTCTCCAATAAGATTATCACTATCACTATCATCTACATCACTGCTTTCATCTAAATCGTCATCGTGCTGCTCTTCATCCACATCATCCGAGTATACAACAGCTGCCTCTTCTTCAATATTTAAAATTTCAACATCAACAGGAACAGCCCTGGCAACAGTCACAGTTTTTGGTTTATCTTTGAATACTGGTCTTCTACTTCTACTCCCAGATACGTTCCATAACTGAATTGCTTCACTGGGATCATACGCTGATATTGGGTTGCTCAGTAGGTTGATGCACATCAGGTCATTTAAATGGCTTTCTGTTAGTGTTGATCGGATATCCGTCTTCTGCAGCTTCATCTGGCTGAAACCACGTTCCACTTCAGCGCTTGAGGCAGGGAGGGTTAACAGCAGATAAAAAACTGACAATATGTTTTTGTGGCTTGCATTGTACATACGATTGACTTTTGCCCAAGATAGGTTCTTAATGTCACCAGGTTTCCTGAGAATAAAAGAGAATAAAAAAATCAAACCAAATGTGTAACTCTCATTTCTTTTGGTCATTTTTAAGAATACAAAAATAATGGAATAATACTGATTACTCACATCTCATCATACAGCGTTATCTTCAAAGAAGTCCATTCTGCTTCTGCAAGTGCAGTATCTACCCCACTGTCTTGTAAAACCTGCTCATCAGGGTTCAATGTTACCTGGATATCATTATCTCCAAAGTCTGAAACATACAACATACACAAAACAATACATTATAGGACATGTAAAGCCACATTGTAATGTCCAGGATGATGTTGGTGGCTCTTCGGCTATGAACAAGGTTTTACATGAGCAGCAAACAAATTAAGTATACCTACCTTGTAAGTCATTGGTATCAACAGGCCAGGAGCAAAATTTCACCACTCTAGAGGCACGAATGATTCCTTCATTTGTGTTGCTAAATCTATTGTTTAATGATGCCACAAGACCATCAATCAGTTTGCCACGAGCTGAGATGAACTCTGCATCCGCCGACTCGCCTCCTGTCAATCTATCTGAACAAGTCACTGTTTTCAACAAGCCTCAGATGTTGTCCATCACTATTGAAATTAAAAAAAATGTTTTAAAATTTTCTAGTACTGTACTAACTTGTATTTTGTTTTAATTCTGGGTAGCAACTGAATGAACAGGGATGTAGCTAAAAAAAATCAAAGGTTGGATGGAAACAATGTAAGAGTGGGTGGCAAGATGATTAAAAACAATAATTTTACCTATTTCATGTGGTTAGGGTGGGTGGCAGGTTGGGATTAGGTTGGGTGGAAGGCCTTAAAATAAGCTTTAAGTTGGGTGGAACATTTTTAGGGTGGGTGACCCCGCCCACCTCTGCCCAGCATAATTACATCCCTGAATGAAGAAGTAACTGTGTTTTTAATCTTTTACCTTAACTTGTACTTGTCCACCACAGCCAAAGTTGATTTCAATGCACGATGAATGTCTGCCACACATGCATCCCTCTGTTGAAATGTGAGTGATAGCTCTTTCAGAGGCCCACATATGTCCCGAAGTAGGTGAATGAACATTCTTTGATAGCATCAGCTTCAAGAAGCACTTCGCCTTGGCCTTACTAATCTGATTTGGATACGTTTGATCATCAGTAATCTGTTTAAAAAAATTATTTATAAATGTTTATCACAAGAATATTGAAAGTTATAATTTAGGAAATGATTTTACAATTAATTATACAGTTAAGGAATAATAAGTTAAATGAATATTAAATAATTATTTATTATAAATGTAAAACTTCTAAATTACCAACCTGTTGAAGATGTTGTAATATTGCTGGATACCCATTCTGGAAATTTGTTAATGCACGGACAAGATGCCCAACCCAGCGTGTACCTCCGACTCTTGTTGGTATGTATGTCCTCTTTCCTAGAGAAGTGAAACTTCTTTTCAACATGCTTCTGTTGAGGGGGCTGTTCCGGTAGAAATAGTAAAGCCCCATTAAAAGTGTCACTACAGACTTCTCGTACAGCTTTGAGTTCTTGACCGAGTCCTTGAAACTCAGCTCAAGTTTATTGGCAAAACAATGAACAACTACTAGTGCAGGCTGTGCTGCTGTGAGTAATGCAGCTAGCCCATTTCTGCGCCCTACCATAACTGCTGCACCATCGCATCCCAGACCAACTAACTTTGTCATCAAATCGCTCCAACGAATCAAGAAATGATCAGTTATTATGCATTTTAAGGCATCGTGAATCCCTGGCACATTCCCTCATACATACATACATACCTTTTTTAATACGGTAAAAAAAGAAGAAAACAAACAATGATTCAATACGAGAGCAAGATACATATTTTAATTCAAGCATTAATACGGTAAAAATGAGGTACCAAAAATGATCGTCACACGGACGAATTTTTCAAATACTCGTCCTTACAATACCCTAGTCGTCTCGGACGATCGGACGACTGTTAATATGGGACCCTGCTGTCATCGTGTGGTAAATTTCATAGGCTTATACAAGGCCTATACGTGGCCGGTGTCCGGTTTTCCGGAATAGTCACGATATAGCATTGTAAGTAGAATTTGTATGTTGTAAGATTTACTTTGCAGCATTTCACTTACAAATTGCAATTGCTAGTAGTAATAATAATATGTAAATCTTCATCTTCATTAGAGTGAAATAGCAGTTTTAACAGCAACTCAAAATAAGTTGAAAGATGGTCAACAAACTTTAGAGAAAATGACGAATGATCTTGAGAAGGATCTTGTAAGTAAATTATTTATATTATAATGCCTTGAGGTGGATACGGAAAAATATTGTATGAGGTGTTGCAAAATATTGTATAGATGATGGTACAATATTTTGCCACAGCAAGTATAATATTTTTCTGTATCCCCCAAAAATAAACATACAATACTACAATTACTATTAATTTATTCTAAAAATATGCCCTGGCTAAGTAGGCAGGCTTACCTTAGGTCTAAAAATGTATCAGTAAACAATTCATTTATGCTAGGCTTATATGCACAGCTGACATCTAGCTTAAAACAAGATCTCTGAAAACAAGGCATCCTAATTCAATGTTCAATGTTCATCTAGACCTAGACCTGATAACATAATCACACTTGTGACTATAACCACTGTTATAGTGAATTTAGTGACCAATTGCTCGAATGATGTCACAAGTCACCCTATTTAACAATGTTTAATAAGGACGAAGAACCAATTTATCATGGTTCCCCCACCCCACGAAATGAGTAGATTTGAAAATAGATTTCATACTATGCGATTACAGAAATTGTATGTAAAAAATTGACAGGCGCATTATAGGGTGTACAGAAATTGTATGTAACAAATTGACAGGCACATTATAAGGTCTCTCATTTCCACTCAGTCACCAACCAGGGATCTATATTACATCCTATATTATTAAATCCACCAAAACCGCTACACTTATAGACATACACCCAATGTCTATTTATACAGCGGTTTTAAACGTTTTAATATAATTCATAACATTAAATCAACCAAAACGGCTACACTTATAGACCTACACACAATGTGTATCTATATAGCGGTTTTAAATGTTTTAATGTAATTAATAACATTAAATCCACCAAAACCGCTACACTTATAGTCATACACCCAATGTCTATTTATAGAGCAATATTAAAAGTTTTAATAACATTAAATCCACCAAAACCGCTACACTTATAGACATACACCCAATGTCTATCTATACAGCGATTTTAAAAGTTTTAATATAATTAATAACATTAAATCAACCAAAACGGCTACACTTATAGACATACACCCAATGTCTATCTATACAGCGGTTTTAAAAGTTTTAATATAATTAATAACATTAAATCAACCAAAATGGCTACACTTATAGACATACACCAAATGTCTATTTATACAGCGGTTTCAAAAGTTTTAATATAATGAATAACATTAAATCAACCAAAACGGCTACACACAACCAATGTCTATTTATACAGCGATTTCAATCGTTTTAATATAACTATTAAAATAGTTTTGAAATCTATCCTAGACTCGCCTCGTTGCGAACAGGCAGACACAAATCATTCAAAATGCGTTTTCAAAGACCGCCAGAAGTAGTATTTATCTGCCAGAGGCAGCATTTTTATTTATTAATCGTGATGTACCGCATCTAAAACACGGTATTACATTTACGCATGCGTATATCGTGTAACCGCTGTATCGATAGACAAATAGTCCATTCCTCATATCTCGATAACCACTGATTGTAGAGACTTGGTTTTAATCTTAAATTGTTCGCAACATACATGTTACATACATAGGAATTTTATTTGTTAATCCCTAATTTGCATATGTAGGCTAATTTGCATAATTTCATGATGAGTGACGAATGTATAGTCTTTGGAGATTTGTCTACTCGTTAAATGTAATCATTTTTAATTTAAAAATCCCAGTTTTTAATGTAAATACTAGGTTTCCTAGCATATGAAAATCATGGTTAATTAGGAATAATATATAGGGAATACAATGGTTTAAAATATACAGAATGCCAAAGGTCAGAAAGTACATTTCCCATCATTATTTTAAAATAGTTCCCATTAAAGCAAATGTAAACTTGCATGTACTGATCGATTTTCAGCCAACATCAAGTCAATCCGACCACAAGTTACGGAGATATGGTAATCAAAGGTCAAAGTGCCAGAAACGGCATTTCCGCCCATTTTTGAAAAATTTGCATTACAGCTAATAGGAACATGTATGTTGCAAACAATTTAAGATTAAAACCAAGTATCTACAATCAGTGGTTACCGAGATATGAGGGTTCAAATCCAAAGGCGGCCATTTTGAAAAACGCCCTCAAACAAGACTTTCCCATCATATCTGAGAGGTGTATAGTTGCTATATTTTGTCTAAATTGGTCCTTCTTGCAAAATCCATGGAGAAAAAAGGTATGCTAAAATTAGTCGCGTATCTTAAGAAAATGACTCTACTGTAATCCTAGTACTGTTTGTTTGAGAGTAATTTGTTCAATAATAACCAACTAAAAAGACTGGAGTGGCTAGCAGAACATCTACTGACTGACAAACCAAAAGACCTGAATCTAAATATTTGGCATATAACAATAAATACTGTATATCAAAACACACATATAATCAAGTGCTGTAGGCTGCTAGTTACATGTTTGTTATTCTCTCACTTTATCTTTATGTTATTTAATTTTTTCTCCAAAATAGTCAGAAGTTGAACAAAATATAGCATTACTGATATGCAAGGATGATGAGGTGAAAGTAGTTTTAAATAAGATGGAAGGACATGAGCAGATTGATATTGATGAAGCAGTAGTGCCCACTGCACCTCTATACAAACAGTAAGTTCAGGTTTTAGATAGTAGTTTGATCAGGCTGGCTGGTTTGCTGACTGGCTGACTGGACAGAACATTGGCTCTCTTCAGCTAGGAGTATAATTTTGCCATGCTATAGTCATTTTTGCGTTGCTGTTTTATTTATCCAAGTTTTATCTTTAGCCAAATTTTGAAAAAGATAGAATACAATCAAATGTGGCAGAGCCAAACCAAATGAGACATAAGTTGGAAAATTGAAAATTGAGTTGTTTAAGGATTATAAAACTACACAGTAGTATCTTTAACATGCAAAAAAAAATCGGTTTCATACATTTTTTTTTTGTTTACAATGAACAATCGAAATTTGAACATTTAAAATGTAAGTTTTGAGAAAACTACATTTGAAAATTGTTTATCCGTATTCATTGACTAAACAAGGTCATTTTAAATTGCATTTTTATAACATTTTTTTTATCATATATCTGAAAACTGTTAAGGTAGTATGAAAGTTGAATGTATGAACTGTACATTTTTTAAATAAAATAAAATTTTTTAAAAATTGTCCATTTTTAAATTTCAACCTATTGTGGAAAACTAACATTTGCGACTTATGTTTCATTTGACTTGGCTCTGCCACAATTGGGCAAATTTTTTTGGGGTTACAAACATTAATTATGTTGAGTGTTGTTTATACCTTTCATTCATTAGTAACTTTTGCTTAAACAGCTCATAAAATCTGTGTTAAAATTCAGCAATTGTATTTTCTGATGTTTTCAACCATTTTACAAACCTACCCCAACACAGTTAGGACTGTAGGTCCCAGAAAACCAGACAGTATGATAAATTCGGGGAGAATGAGGGTTGGCAATTATCATTCATATTTTCAGGTTTAAATTGACTGCCCTCAAGATTCATAAAAGGGGTAGTGAAAAAATTTGATGACCCCTCCCCCCCATTACAAGACACCAGACCAACCCAAATTGCCCTCTGTTGGCCCTGTTAAACCCACAAATGTAAAAACGCCCACAAATGTGAAAACAACCACAAATGTGAAAACACATCGCCCACAAATGTAAAAGTAACCACAAATGTGAAAACACATCACACTTTGTAATAATTGTCTGTCACAATTGTAATGTCTGTCAGTCACACTTTTTAATGACTGTCTGGCACACTTTGTAATGACTGTCTGTCACATTTTGTAATGACTGTTACACTTTGAATTTTCTTTGTGCTATCACACTTTGTAATAACGGTCTGTCACACTTTATAATGACTGTCTGTCACATTTTGTAATGTCTGTCTGTCACACTTTGTAATGTATGTCTGTTACACATTATAATGTCTGTCACACTTTGTAATGACTGTCTGTCACACTTTGTAATGTGACAGACAGTCAATAGAAAGTGTGACAGACAGTCATTAGAAAGTGTGACAGACAGCCATTACAGAGTGTGACAGACAGACATTACAATGTGTGACAGACCGTATCGTATACGCGTGCAGCAAACAAAAAACATTGAGTTTTATGTACACAATAGAAATAGTAATAGAGTTAACAACCACACATGACCTTGACCTTGTAGTATCGTACATGCACACAGTAAACACCAAACGTCGACTTGAAAGAAAGTTCATAGTAAGCCATCGAGATAACAAGTATGAATGACTTTGTATTATTGTGAATGTGCGCATCACCCACCAAAAGTCAATTTCATGGTGCTCTAAAAAAACCTGGATCATTTAGATCACAAACATTTAGGCCCAATTTATATTAAAAATGTTATGGTCTAGTAGTAAAAACACAAATTCATTACCCAGTCAACAGCTTGCTGACTGGGTTTTGTTTCTGTGCAGTTTCTTTCTTTCTTTCTGGCAACAGTTTAAAATTAATAAAATAGCCTTTGCCCCCCCCCCCCCCTGCCACAGGTCAAAGGTCATAGGTCAAAATTGCAAAATATCCTGATGACAAATGAATGGTTGACTTCAATTAAATTTGTTGTTTAGGAACCAGTGAGGCCTCCTGCACCCTAGGCTGAGGTCAGAGGCCTCATAGGGGTAAAATTTTACAAAGGTTATGACAAAGTTACCAATATATTGCTAGTGACAAATGAATCGACCGACTGCATTAAAACTTGATCAGCAGGACCAGTGCCCACTTCCCAACCATAAAGTGTTCAAGGCTGAGGATCAAAGGTTATATAGGAACCTTTAGGGTTGACATCCCTAAAACTGACTGGGTTCATGTTCTATTGAGCATAGTATCTCTAGTTCTTTCTTTCTTGGCAACATTTCAAAATGCTACTAGTGGCAAACCACAGGACCACTTGGTCAGCAGGACTGGTACCACCTCCCATTTATGGAGGTGTTCACAACTTGAGGTCAAAGGTCACATATGGATCACATATGGGTCAAAATCTATCTATTTTTAGACGTCACGCTACATCGAATGGCTCATGAATATTAATCACCTTGTGTGTCAGCATTCTCAAGAAGTAGTTATTAGTCGTGCAAGCTGTTGTTTGCTCTCTGGTCTCGGAGGCAGATTTGGGCCTATTTCACAGGGGAGTATCTAGGAATTGGCGAAGGGGAGTGCTCGAACCTGGGTTGGATTTTAATATGTGACATAATATGTGACATTTATATAGTGCTTATTGCCAAGCCTTCTAAGCGCTTCACAATTGTTACCCCAGTCATTGGGACAAACACCTATGTTGCAGCCGTAATCAGCGCATATGGCATTTTGGTATTTTGACGAGAAAAAAAGGGGAAAGGATTTTTCCCCTATTTTTACCCCATTGGCATGGTCTTTAAAGTGCAATTTATCATTTTCAAATTTGTATCCTAATTTTATTGTTTTTGGCCCCGAAGGGGAGTGGGGGGTTGCTCGAGCGCCTGAGTACCCCCATCCCCTTGATACGCCACTCTGAATTAAGCCCTTGATTTCCGGGGAAGTGTAAGTTACTTCAAGTAGACCTAATTATACTAAAACTAGCCTACCGTATCTCGTACTAGCGTAAATCAATTCATTGGGGTCATACTAATACCGACAACTACCGTCAACTACAGACAACAACCAACAACTACCGACAACAACAGAAAACACGACCGTCAATGCTAATTACCGACAACGAATGAGAATGATTTGAATCTTAAACACTCATTGTTTGCAATGAATTATTTGTAGATTGACTTTAAGATCAGTAGTCTAAGATGCCCAGGAAATGAATCTATTTAAAAAATGTTCCGGTCCTGCCTATCACACAAAGCATCATGAATTACAACTTGCCACCGCTCCCCTTCAGCCCCGGGCCTCCACTATTCAGCTCTGCTGGATCCGTCCCTGTCTCCATGTCATGACCCATAGTGCATAAGTCTGACGTATATAATGCGTTAAATTTTACGCATCGGGACCTATTGTGGACGTCTCGTGTATCGCGCATTAAAAAATCAGTCATACTTGTAAAGAGTTTTTCTCACGCATGAGCCAATATAGAGCAAAGAAGGGTAAAACGGGCCCAAAACAGTGCGAATACAGTATGCACAAAATCGGCACAAAAACGGACGGGTGGTGTTTTTTAATCTAGATTTGAGGAAATGAGCCATCATAGGAGATTGTCTCACGCACTGACGGAAAACGGTTGGCAGAAGTACAGTACATAGGCTCTGTATTTTCTAGAAAACTGCAAATTGATTCTCTCAAATATTCTAAAAATGGCGGAATATTAATTTTAAACAAATAACTGAGGCAATTTTATTATTACCACATTCTAGTTCTTAAGTACATTATTAATAAATACATTAACAATTGCAGCAAGTCAGACCTATTTGTCTTTTCGTAGATTTTTAAGCTACTTAAGAAGCTTTTAGATATGTCAGAATCATGTGCTACGAGTATGCTGAAATGTTCTAAGGCATATTTCAGAATACGGAGTGAAATGGGTGAAGAGTTTTACAATGAAACTTTGTAAGCATTAATATTACCAATATTCTTATGGTAGTGAAGTTTGGTCTGTATACCTACTCAACTCCCTAACAATAGGCCTAACTTTCAATCGACAGAGGTCCCAAATTTGAGAAGTAAAAAAAAAACGGAGATTTTTGTCGGCTGCTTTGTCGATCAAGTTTGCGTAAATGCAAATGTGCAACACCTCACAATAAAAAAACAGAACACAGAAAAGTACAAAACAATATGTAAAAATACCTATTGTATATATAGTACAGGCTTTATATGACATATATCCTATGTAACCCTAAAAAAATTCTAATAAAAGGTATTTTTGCATTTTCT
>JAOTQE010133485.1:0-12000 GCA_025631205.1 Nesometra sesokonis
ATCCATGGTTTTGGATTGTAATTTACGATTGACCGTTGTTTTGTGTCTTTGTATAGGACAATTTCCACATTGCTTCAGTATATTCAGCAGTACAATTTATACCGAAAAAAATTGGTAGGACCTACGATGGCTAGCATTCTGTCTAATGAAAGTACAGAACTCTTATCGGGATTTCTTGCTAAAAGTTTAAAATCTGACATAACCTCCAATGCATATGGCTTTATTTGGCTCGGTAATGATTTACTTTTAACAAATATTAAAAAAAAAAAAAAATGTATTGTCACTGGGTTTTTTTTATATTATTTTCACTATTTTTGCTTCACTGAGAAAGCTAACCTTGTAGGTTAATTGTAGGACTTTTTTTTGGAGCACATTAGGATATTAACATTTCCAGAAATACTTTTTAAAACTGGTATGTATAAAGTAATGTAAAACACCCTTTTCACCCGACCATGACGCTCTTGCTACATACCTCTAGCCAAGGTGGTCTGGTTTAGCTGTTTACTCCAAGGTCCAGGCATCATTGCATTGTTTACAACTCGAACCCGACACGTGTATTGTGTACATATATCTAAATCATCAACAATGTCTTGTGCCATTGCGCCATCAGTCAAAAAAGTTGTCCAATTAGATTCAAATGCAGATTTACATGATATTTCATAACCTACTATACTGTGACACTGGAGCTGCTGGGTGTCGTTTTCAACTTCCTGAAATACAAACAAACAAATTGGACTGTGGCAGGATCAGACATGCAGATCAATAACCTGATAACGACCTAGTTCTCGACATGAACGAAAGGAAAAATGGATAAGCATGACTAATTAAGAAAGAACTAAGTCCACTTGAAGTCACATTCCTTCTAACGTTCTATTGTCAAAGCAAATAAAAGTTTCGAAATTTTACTATTTTGTTTTATAATTTATAAATATAATACTGATCCACCATGTTTATGCTTTTTTATTACTCTAAAACATTAAAAATGCAAAATAGAAATATAATTTTTGAAGATTTTTTGGGTGGATCCTAAAAAATAAAGCGAATGCATCTGTATTTTCTTTGCTTCTGTGAACTGTGTAAAGCTAGAACCATCGGCGAGCTATTTATGTTACGTGTGTGCCGTGTGCAAAAACTGCACCTCAAATGGAGAGTGAAGGCCGGGTAACATCCGCGCGGATACTACCTTAGCAACGAGAAATTATCAACGAAGTCGTCTAGGCCTAGCCTAAAAGAGTTCGGTAACAATTAGCTTTTTTCTACTCGGGAATAAAACTAAAAATTATGTAGGTAAGTAAAACTACTTGAATTTCCAAAAAAATATATTTATTATTTGGGTGGATTTTGGAAGGAATGCACCTTTAATGAACAACTAAAGACTGAAATTGAAAAGAGATAATAGAGGTGAAGTTTCATAATGGTTGGACACTCAACCAATCAGGTTAAACGTGTTCTTAGGTCATTGACTACTATTGCAGTTTTTGACTTGGATATATCCACCAGCTAGGAATGACATAATTGTCTTATATTCTACAGCTGTGGAAAAATCAAAGGTTCTCCTATTTAAGAACATTTGTTTGCCATGCCATAAGGTATCTTGTCCACTAGTACAGTATGATCTACGATCCTAAGATCACAATTTCACGCGACTGAAGAAACTTTTTTCTCTGTGATGTACAGTAGCGAACATTGTAGAGTTGAGAATCTTACACAAAACTATATAGTCAAATGTTTACAAGCCTAGCTAAGCCGCTTGTTTATGTTTTCCCTTACCTTCCATAGTACAGTCAATGATGTGGAATTTGACAAAATACTTGTGATACTTGGAGACTCCAGAGGTTCTGGCAAAAAAAAAAAAAACAAATAAGCACCAAGTGTCATAAACCAAAATGTAAATAACAGTACGAACAACTTACTTTTCTTTTGATTTTCGGTTACGAATTCACACATGCAAAGTTACAAGAGCAATTCCACACCGTAGGATTTCACCATGAAAACTTTCTACTGTACCTCTCTTTGTTGAGAATAATTTGATGATGACGAAACACTTCCCTTAGAAGAATTGGCTTGGTGTTGCATATCATATACATCAAGGAGCTTTTAACAGTAATTGAAAAAGTGGGTATATCATACTAAACCAGAATCTGTGATGTAACCATGTTTAAAACTGGATACATGGTGTCATTGATGTTTAATAAAATGTAAAATGTTTTTGAAATCCTGTGACACAAAAGTTGAAAGGAATTGGATGATCAATTATCTGGCTAGGTCAAGTATTAAGACCTAAACCAGTTACAGAGAGTGTTGCAGCTTGATGAGTGTAATTGGAATTTAAATCAAACATTAAAAATGATATGTTACCCACGGTCTCAATAAAGTGTTCGCTTCTAGGCTTCCCATGTATTTTAAGGTGTGGGGCTGGTCACAATCACAGAGGATGGTGGGAATAATTTTCCTCCACTGTCAAAATTAATGTAAAAAGTCAGTTTTAAAGGTTTACTTCACTTTTGGGCTTCCTATGCATATTAAATGGTCAGTTTTGAAACGTGTCAAGTACACCTTTCAGGGCGGCAATTACAGATTGCCGACCTGAAATTCGTTAGCCGATTACACAAAGTTACAGTCAAGCACTTACCTAAACAGATAGTTTGTTTCGTCCGAACTTGACTGTCGGGCCCGCAGGCTTCAATTCCGTCTACAATTCTACAGACACGAAATTTTACCTCAATTGTACTATTAGGAGGCAACCCAGTAATCACAAAACTCTCATCAGTTGTCGTCTTTGAAATAAATTCTGTCTGTCCGTCACTTCGGTATAGGATCTTGTAGGATGAGACTGGCCCTGTACCATAATCCTCACCAAATGTCCAACCATACTGAATAGTCAGGGTTGTTGCAGAGGTGTCGGTGATATTAACTGGTTTATCTTGGTATGGTAAAGCTAAAATGTTTTTATATATTGTTATCAATTGTAAAGGATGATATACAATGACGAAATCTTAAGGTCAGTTTATCCATGGCGATAACGATTACAGATAAATTAATATATAAATTAGTTGTTTCTATAAAAATCAAGGATGATTTCCAATAAAGGTGCCTTAAGGCCCGTTAATACTTTGACAATTATGATCAACGATAAATGAAAATAAATTAGTAGTTTCTACAGAAATGTAAAGGATGATTTTCAATAAAGGAGTCTTTAAGGCTCATTTATGCTACTGTATGACGATAATAATCAACGATAAATGGATAAAAATTAGTTTTCTCTACAGGAATTATAATAAAAAAATTCATACCAACAACAAGATCAACCTTCATTGTGCAAAGGATAAAACAATATTCATAAATCATCTTCATAAATAAAAACAACAAAATCGTCGACGTTTAACAATTTTAACGTTTTTGTTGATTATGACGTCATTTTAATACCGGCAGGTTTTCTAAAAATATTTGTCATCTTGTCAATGTTAAATTTTGATTTAATCATTCTAGTATACGTCTCCAATTTCATGTTAGCCGATAGTAAACTCATTTGGTAAAATATTGCATTTTTAATCTAGTCAACGAATTTAATTTGCTTACACAGCTAGATATTAAAAAAATATGTTAAAACAATCGAGCGCCCTCAATTTGATTTTTTTTTCGTTCCATAATACAAACAAAATAGCAATCTTCCCATGATAAAAAAAAATGATCTTTTAAAAACAATAAGGAAATAAACCTAAACAAATACTTTGCATTTGTAATGAGAATCGAACTAGTATATAGGTGCCAACGTGGCTAAAAGAGACCACCAGGCAGGGTATATTACAGGGTTTTTTTTTAGCTTGTCAACATCAAATTGTGATTTAAGCCTAATAATTCACAATCCTGGATCTACCCAATGCAAAATAATATCTGAAAATTAAACCATATCGCGTTAAACACGATTGTTGCAGAATACGACGATAATAATCACTTACCTATCTGGCAATCATCACCAGCCCATCCATCTTCACATTCTCCATTGCAGTAACCTGTTTGTTTATTACATGACGATTGTGAACAATGACAGTCATACTGACATAATTCGCCAAATTTTCCATCGGGACATGGCGTGTCGTCTGAAATATTAAAGGTGAATTAAAATAAAACAAAACACGTTCACATTACAACTGTTTAAACCATGTTCCAACTACACGAATACATCCTACAAAGGTGTAAGTTTAAAGGGTTTTTTTCGCATAAATTTAAACTCAGTCATACAATTTAATAATACTGTATCTTGTTGAATCATTTTGCCAATTAATTTAATTCTCAATGTTGTGCTGTTGCTAGAAGCAACGGTTAGTGGCCCTAAATAGTCCAACCCTAACAATAAACATCAACTTTCCCACTTCTGGTTACACTTTTACCTAGACGGTGCTCTAGAAGTGCTCGTGTGATTAATTAAGTAATTGATATTTTTTGGTGATATTCGGAAATTTGGAGGGCGCTCTGATTAATTAATGGATTTTATTTTTGTAGAAGATCGGAAAATTTTAGAAGACACTTGTTCGTTTAAAAAATAGTCGTCGTGAAGAGGAACTGAACCCGTGCTACATTTTAACGTTATAAGTCAAACACCTTTCCAGGTCGACCAATCAATGTTCAAATATTGATCAGAGTTTTTAGAAAGAAAATACCGAACAGTCGGAAAATTGTCACAACTAGGCAAGAACGGGATTTGAACCTGTGATTTCAGATTACAAACCAAAGATTTTTTCCGCTCAGCCAACTAACGCGAGACAATACAATATAGTTTTAGAAGGAAATAACCAATTTATGGAAAATTGTAAAAGATATATAAGATCAGTCAACAACAAGCTGAGTTTAAAAAATAGAAAATTAAAACTGGTAAACATAATGAGGATCACACCCAGACGGAGATCACCAAGACACGAGTAATTGTTGTTGATTTTTTTTTCTTCTTGTTTTAAAGAAAATGATAGCAAGTTACATGAACTATGTATGTAAACATTTTCTAACCATCCAGTAGCATTTACTATTTTCCTGTATCTTTCTAGGCCTATGGAACATTGAGAGAAGGAGATGCAACAGGAGCAAGTTAAATAAACATCATTAACAGTAGATCTTTAGGCCTGGAGTATCAATGCCATAGACTTAGTCAATTTAGCCATGTTTAATTTCGTTAAGTGTGATATTTTTGAAAAACAATTTAAATGTCAGGACTAGGCTAGGCCTAGTAGACCAGCCTATTATAGCCTAGGACCTTGGCTAGGCATGTTATTTTAAGCCTTGGTCCTTTGGAGGCTGGGCTAGGCCAAGGGCTTATTATATGTAGCCTAGGGCCTAGGCCTATGCCTGGAGAAGGCAAAGCATTAGTCATGTCGGCGAGCCTAGACTCTGTGCCTAGCCTAGATCTACGTCCCTGGGCCTAGGCCTATACTAAACGGCCTACTAACTACTACTACTACTAGCTAGGTAGGCCTAGGTCGCCTGAGGTTGTGGTGTTGTTACTGTAATAGATTAGACTAGGAGGCCTAGGCCTAGGGCCTAGCTAGGCTACCCTAACCAAGCTAGCTTGCTGCCGCTAACATGCTCTAGGCCTGGGCCCTATGTCTTGGTAAACATGACTTTACCTGTCTTTACTGAAATTATAATAATAATTAGCCATATGAAAATCAACTTGAATACCAACATAATACTTGGAAAGATTCAGAGAAAGGTGTTTTTTTTACGACGGATCACGTCCTGCAAGATAACACTTCCGTCGCCCGCATCCAGTTCGGTGTCGACGCATCGAACTTTTAGCCAATCATACGCAATAGGACGTACTTATATGGTTAATGACGTCATGTTGAAACATATTCGACTGGTACATTTCGCTGAGAACGATTTTTTTTTTTGTAAAGCCAAAGTTTATATACAATCAGTTTCATTCAAATGTAAATATATTTCATGACAGTTGGTTGACGCTACACGCAGAGGACCCAACCAGAATTTCCAAGTAATATTTTTGACGAATATTATTATTTTTGTAGTCAAGTCTTGGCCAGGAACAATCTTTAATGATACATTAATCCGAGATAAACATAACGTAGGCGGACACCCTCGGGTCCGGGAAACGTGTCCGCTTACGGGAGGTGTCCGCTTACGAGGATTTCGGCCGATAGAGGGCCAGAGTTGTAAAATTATGACAAACGTCCTTATGTCTCACATTTCACGTCCTTCTCAACACAAATGGCCTCTCAAATGAGTAGACATCGCATTCTATATTGTTTATCATTTTATGGTTGGTTTAGTAATATTATTCTGAGACATTACAGTATAAGGACGATTTTGTACAGAAATTTGTATTCGTTGTACGCACTAAATTTTGCGGGATGTCCGCCTATGGGAAGTAAATTAACATACAAAAAATCTAAATTTTAAGACAAAAAGTGTCCGCGTCCGCTTTCGGGAGGTGTGTGCGCTTACGACAGGTACCAAATGCACTGATTAGATAGGAAGAACAGACGGGTCTTTGAATTAGTGTCCGTTATGGGAGGTGTCCGCTTGGGGTGTCCCTAAGAGGAGGTTCAACTGTATGTAGTTGTAAGCTACTCAACGTTTTGATCAATGTTCTTCGATCGTCCTCAGGACTCTTACTCATGAGGACGGTCGAACCACATCGCTCGAAACCTTGAGTAGCTTACAACTCACTGATCTCTACTATATTGGCCAATACAATAGAGATCAGTGTTACAACTGCATACGTGGTGTGTACCGCAAGCGTATGTTTATTGATATCTCACCATGCAAACTTTCAAGCAATATATAACTGAGATGATAATTGTAAAGCATTAAACAGCACAAAAAGGCCAATAGCAAATGTCCTTTTGTAAGTTAAAAAAAAAACATTTTCACGTTGATAAAAAGTAATATTAGAATTACTTCTGTCTCTGAATAAGTGAATTATTTATTTATCATCATATTCCAGAGACCATGACTAACATTTTTCACCATAATATTATAATTATTTTATAAAGTATAATGGAAAGACTTATTACATTTAACTACGTTATTTTGTATATGAAATTGCAGAAAAGCTGATTCAATCAAATTAAACAAGATTATTAACCATGCAAGTAAAATTATAGAAAAACCCAAAACTGTTGATTAAATATGTAGATTAAAATTAAGTCAAATTATATCGAATGATGATAATCGCAATTTAAATCCATATTTATTTATTTATTTCAAACCTGTACCCAAAAGCAAAAATTGCCAATTACAGGGTACCTTAAATTGTATACAATATATAAAAACAATTAAAATTTCCAAATATACAATATCGGATATATAACACATTAAAATGAATTTATACATACAATTTTAAAACTTTTGACATTATAAAACTACGTACAGAACATTAAAACCATTACAGAAACAAACCCACCCAGGGAGCATCTTAAAAGCAACATACTACACTTTGTTTAAGATCTGGTAGAAAATTGTATCAATTGTTGGTAATATTCATTCCTGCCCTCTTTTATTAGAATTTGAAACAAATGACAGTTTTGTGTTGCGGATCATTAGGGTCGGACCTATCGGAGTGACGTCCGTACCCTTAATGCACTCGTTGGCGCCCGCAAGGAGAGGGGTGGGGTCCTTCATTAAAAATAAAATTGCCACTACTGAAAGTTACATATGGCGCCTTTAATGGTATTATATGATAATTAATAACAACACTCTAAATACATTGAAGCAAAATACTGTATGTGACACGGACGTAATTTTGGGTTGCACTTTACAACAAATGTACGATATAGTGATATTAGCACTAAACTGCAATGTACCCGCCAAATATTAAGTAGACAGTACTGTAACATGTTCCGTTCTTTAGGATTAAATTTATATGATTTAGTTATAACTGTAGCGTGCCATAGACCTAAGATTTTAATCTTGGAATGTGGTATTCTTTTTTGGTAGGCCTTACTACATTGGGCCTAAGGTGCTAAATAATTATGCTTGCACGAGTGAAAGAACCACCTAGCATTGGCAGAACTAGTGGGGAGAGGAGTGGGGGGGGGGGTGAATATAGGTGGCTAGCCATCCCCTCCCTTTTTTTGGGTTAAGAATAAAGATACCCCATTAATTCTGTCTGAGAGTGTCATTTCTGAGCATTATGGATTCCAAATTATCAAGAAATCTGACCACAATATCATCAACATCAGTTTTGATTTAATAACTTTTTCTTGCGCACAACAAATAAATTTTGCTCACCTTGGGGAGCTTTCGATCCGCCATGACGTTGGACATCAGTTTTAATACACTAGAACATTATTAAACATTAAGTGTATCGTCAGGTTTCTGTCTGCATCATACTAAAACCACATGCTCATTAAAAACATAGACATCAGGTGGATGTAAGTTGTAATTTATTCATAATATGAAAAATAAATAACAAAAATGGAAAATGTAACATCACATCACCATCACCATTATATATTACGTTATCATAATTGATTACCTAAATGTATAAAAACTTAAAAAAAAACATATTGTAAGGAGAATAAAAGAACGTCTCTCATTCAGTGTTAATTGTTAAAAGCGGCATTCCTCACTGTCCATCCGATCGTTTTCATTATATTTGTAAATGATCTTTATAAGTTTAATACTATTCACAGATAACACTAAGATCCAGATTTTTTCGACTACCCTGAGAACACTTCTACGTCTTTTTCAGATTAGTGGGACTTATAGCAAATTAATTGCAAATGTATACACGATAGTAAATCCAAGTTGTAACCATTATTTTTAGACGTATTAAACTCTAGTCAACTCATCTCTATACTTCTTCTTTCAGTCGTTTGGTTTGTTGGTCGCTCCCTATATTAAATTCAATATAAAATTTCTTCCGGTCATAAACAGGCCAATTGATTTGAAATTTGGCAGCCATTACCTCATAAATGTGTTTTGGTTATCCCATTGTTTTGATCAATTGATTAATCAATCGATTGGTCCCATTTTGCGATCGCCTTCCATTATATTTATTATGCTATACTTTAAAGTTATAATAGCTCAATTGGTTTGCAATTTAACAGGCAGGTTCTTAGTAACATGTTTCAGCATCCCGTATATTAGTCGTTCAGTTGGGTTTTATACGGTTAATATGTTAATTTCCAACAATGTAATAAAAGTACAATTGGTCTGAAATTTAACAGGCTATTAGTCTTAACCATCTCATGGTAAATTCATTAGTTTTTTTAACTTTAGAAGCTTGCAATTATGGTAGTTTCAATTAGCTCAAAGAGCAGAGAAGCAGAAGGGTGGCAGAAAGGGTGAAATTGGGTGATTCAAAAAGCGTCCTGCAGTGATACAGGCAAGGAGGCGAGGCCAATTTAAAAGGCGAATTCTTTACTCAGACTTTATTTTGATAAAATAAGATTACGACAAATTACCGGTATAAACCTAATGCTTGATATAAAAATGTATACAACAAAATCGTAACGTTAAATAATAAGGAAAAACTTATTGTAAAAGTAATACTTACTTACTACTTTCTTAGTACGTACTGTATTGTAATAACTCCCTACTGACATCACAAGGTGTACATCATGATCAGCACTTTCAAATCCCTTCTAAAGTCTATTATTACTATTATTATTATTACTATTATTGTTATTGTTATTGTTATAATAATAATAATAATAATAATAACAACATATTTATACAGAAACCAATAGATGCACTGATTATATTTAAATAACATAGAATAACAGTTACTCCAAATAATGAAAGTGAGGCCATGTTTTCTCTGTATATTTATACAGGATTTACACACAATCAGATAATAACGATCTGTTTTTCATTGTGGTCCTGTTGCACTAATAAAAACTTTCGTTGATGGACAATGTTCAATATAATATTAAAATGCATTCATGCAAATACTTCACAATATTTTTTAAATCAATTTGTATGAAAGTAGATTAAATAATAGAAACATATTAGAAAATTATAGCATTTTGCTAAATTCTCAATGCGCCTTTTACTACATAGACAAACAAAACAAAAGTTAAAAAAAAACAGTTAATATAGCAATTCACTAAAAGTGACGTTTGCTATATTCCAATTACATATTAAGGGTCATAACTTATATAGAAAGGAAAAGTTTATTTAAACATCTATTTTTGTTACATTCATTTACTAATTAACCGTTAAAATAATTTACATGTTATTGAATAACATTATTGCTTGTTTTTTATTCGTTTCTTCCGGATATAATACTCTTGACTAATGATATTAATTTAAAATAACAATTTATAAATCAGTAAATTTAGATTCCAGTCATGGTTTTTGAACTTCACCACACTTTAAATGAATTGTTGGTTTGATATTCCTGTCTATTACTTAATATTTCCATATACGTGGAGCGAGTCTACGCACAGTTTTGCCATTTCGTAACACAGCTCATATTGCTCCTGTTAAGAAAAAAACAAAACAAAACTTAAAAAAAATAAATAAAATGCGAACTGGTTTAGAATAATACTATATAATGTATTTTGTAACCAACTAAAACACAAGATAGTGAACAAGTGAGGTGCTTATATAGAGTTCAAACCCAATAGATCTCAAGAGCGTTTCATATCAGCAAGATATCTTTATTTATATACCCCAACACAGGAATATACCTTTTCATTCCGCTAAATCAACTTACCTTATGGGTTGCGATGTAAATAAAGTAACATGAGTTATTTAGTATGGAGTGTGAAATCCTAAATTTACTATTGTAAGTCCATGTCCATAACACGAGTACCAACCCATTTTACGTTATAGGCAAAACGTTTATTTTATGGTATTTTGTTATATTAGGCTATGCATAAAAACGAACAACCAGAAGATCCCAAGCAAAGTACCATGAGCCCTGGTATATGCATCTAAGTAATTTGATTTATCGTATATTTATACATTTTCCAACAAAATAAAAACATTCAAAGACATAAGGAAGCAAATGGTAAAGTTTCATTACCTTTGTGTTTATCAACAATGGAGACGTATGTTTGATGTTCTTAACTGTCTCATACACATCAACAATTGATTCATTATTTATCCTCCGAATAATATTGTCTACTGCACAAAATACTCCGCTGTGATTTTTGTTCCTGACAATATAAACCAATACATTAAAATGATTATGTTTTAACTTATGTTTTACACATATGAACAAAATACAAATTACACATTTTCTTAAGAAAAATACAACTTAAGATTTGAATCAGTCTGTACGTAAACCATTGGGAACGACCGACAGCAGGCAATCGCATTTTTGCTTAAGAAGCAATCCCATGATCTAGGCTCCATCCTCTTGGTTCGACCTTATCATCGAGACTACAACTCGCACAAGGTACCCTGTATATGATTTTATATCACCTCCATCTACAGTTTAAATTAATTGATTTCCAATTCTCTTCCCTCCCTCCCTTATGTCTTACAGGACGGCCAACTTATTATTCAATGTTTTATACTAATCAGTAATCGGCGATATCGACGCCCTCTATGTAAGATATAGAGCAATTTTCGAAAAAAATAATACCCACAATTTAGAATCGGTTTCTCTCTGTCATTTGTGTATTATGTCGTACGTAAGCAAAAAAAGGCAATTTTAAGTTCCTGTCTTACAGAAGGTTGATTGAATGACATACTGATGGAATGGCATCACTTTGAAACTGCCTACTAAAGTATGACTAAAATTCTGTCAGTCCATCTAAAATACAGAATTATTGGGCCAATTTAGTTTAAATGTGGTTATTAGGCCTATTATAACATGTTGGAAATCAGGCTTTTAAAAATTACAAATTGGTAAAGAAACCTTGGACCTCTGCTCAAAATTACAGATTATAAATTAAAGATATTTGGAGAACAAATTTTAAAAATGTTAAAAACAAAATTGTAAAAATTATGGGGATACGACAACACGTTATCTTGTCTTATTGTGATACTTACAAGCTGTGGATTGTCACCAGGTTGTGTCCATGAGTT
>JAOTQE010133496.1:0-12000 GCA_025631205.1 Nesometra sesokonis
CTATTTAACCAGTGAAGTTGTTAAAACAACCAGGATAGTGTTAAAATTATTTAACCAGGAAATTTTCACCAAGTATTGTTTAGAGTGTAGGCTCAACTGTTTAATAATCTATTTGAGTGGTAAATACACTTGCTCTGCCTTTCACTTCCTTTCATTGCCTTACCTTACCCTACCTTATCTTACCTCACCTTACCTTTAGCCTACCTTACTTTAACTCACCTTACCTCACGCTACCTTACCTTACATTGCTCTGCCTTTCACTTTCTTTTCTTACCTTACCTTACCTTTAGCCTACTCACCTTACCTTACCTTTCCTTACGCTACCTTACCTTACCTTACCTTTAGCCTACATTACCTTTAGCCTACCTTACCTTACTTTACCTTACCTTACTCTACTTTTAGGCTACCTCACCTTACCTTTCTTACCTCTCATTGGTTTCCTCTGCCTTTCCTTACCTTTACCATACAATATCCTATACCTTATCTTACGTTACGTTACGTTACCTTACTTTACATATGTTAAGTTGATTAAAGATACTGTACATTTTTTCAATAATTGAATTCACCTTTATATACGTTTCTTGCTTGAATTATTAAAAATAAAAGAGAGAAAATAAATATTTCTGTGGATATTACTCCTAATCCTATTCTTCGCATGGCAATAAAATATCCTTGAGTTGTAGTCATTAACAAGGAGTTGTGACAGGAGATCTGTTTGATTAGTCAAAATAATTTTGTTAATTTCGGGTATGTTTAAGAATGAAGCAATGGCGTTGATATACAGTACCTAAACATACTAATATATAACTATATTGTTACCGGGATATCGCTTATTCATTGTGTTTATTAGGCTAGTATTTATGAGGTCTTTCGCTTTAATGTTATTTGATCTTACCATTAGATTATTTCAGTCGAACATAAATTTTGATCGAAAGTTACATTTCTAAGCAATTCTAGGCTATATACTAAGTTCTTAAACGTTGTGCTTCATTTTACTCGTTTTATGTTGATTTTAAAAGTTGCAAATCTGCGCTTCAACACAATCAACGACTACGCAATAATACCGTGAGTTTGCCGAAGGGGTATGATACGAGAATACTTAGGTAATCAGTGATTGTCCAATGAAACACGATAAATGCTTTGATATAACGTATGTCTATATCATTTCCATTTGTTAGGCTAGTATTGCGATTAGATTATGATAAATAATGGATCACCCGCTTAAATATCATTATTTAATAGAATATGTCAGTCACACATGGATTCTGATCAAAGGTAATTATAAAACAAGACAAAAACCTAATAAATGGGTTAAATACCACTATAATCAGTAAAGTTCATTACGTTTTATAGGTTAGTAAGACCGTAAAACTATACCATTACACGTATTTGATTCATGGTATTATTTGCTTAAATGTCATTAGATATTGTTATATAATTGTCAACTTCAACTTCAAGTTCAATTTATTCAGAAAAGTTCAATAACAACAACAACAACATCTGAAAGGCAGCAGTATAAGCGCAATGCTTTTAAACAACTTTAAGTTCAATTTATTCAGAAAAGTTTAATAATAAAAACAACATCTGAAAAGGAACATTACAATACGCACAATGCTTTTAAACAATGAATTTTGATAAAAAAAAAAACCAAAACTTTTCATAAGCTTTAAAATGAGGGGTCAATTATCAAAATCGAACATCTATAACTGAAGATATTGGACAAAATATACATAAATTTCCTTTGTATTTGTTTATATTTCCTGTTGTTTATTTGCTTATTTCTCATTAACTTCCTGTGCGACAACCTGGTGGTTTTGCCATGCCTTGCATCATATCAATATTTTTTTTATTTATTCAAATTCTCACTAAATTGTACATATAAAAATATAAAACATTATATATAAAAATATTTATAGAAAAGACAAGAACGATACACAATCAGTGAAGGATGGGACCAACAGGTGATAGACACCTCTAGAACGGTCCAGTCCCAATTGCACAATTGTAAATAGAATTGAATATATTATTTAAATAAACATGTATGTATAATTTAAAAGGCAAAATACTGAAAAACCAACAATGCTGTGGGTAACGATGGATGGAACACAAATGAGATACACCCTTTTGTTAGCAAAGGATAAAATGAAAACGTAAAATAACCAGCCAGAAAGATAAAAAAAAAGTATATAATAAAAGAATAGTCATAATTTACTAATATAAGTATTGTTTACTGGCCAGCATTTACAGCAGCGGCAACAAAATACTCAAGTGAAAATGTTGTGAGTTGCGTATTTATTAACAAATAAATCTTTGAAATGTTTCTTAACCCCTAACATGAAACTATAAGGCGTAATTGCTTCTCTAGTAGCTAGAAGTAGCTGATTCCACATGGGAACAATGCGTTGAAAATACGTCATTTTATGAGATTCAGTATTATATGACAATTTCTGACAGCAAGTTTAAGATCATCAACAGATGACCGTGTTACATGGCCAGTATTGTCTATTGAAAATGATATGAAATCATTAATATTGAGATCATTCATATTAATTAAGCATTTATGAAGAATACTTGATTCATTATTTAGTTCCATTAATTGCCATTGGATATGGTTATTTAACAGATATACTGTACGTCAGTCGCACATGAATTTTGATCAAAATCAATTAGGAAAAAAAAAACAATTAGTGGCTATATCAGTGTTTTAGTAATGTTAATTTTGTTTTTTTTTTAGGTTAATTTTAGATCCGTACTTGATTCATGATGTGCTTCGCTAAGATGACCTTGAATATTGTTAGGCCTATTTAACAGATGGTTTCAGTCACACATGAATTTTGATAACAGTTAATAAGAGAGAAATCTAAAAAAAATACTATACCAGGATATTTTTATTGTTAATTTTTTAGGAAGAGCGCACAATTTAGATTTTCAACTGCTTGCCGTTAGCTTAAATGGCAAATGATATTGTTCGTAGATTACTCGCCTAAAAATGTTGATCAAAATAAACTATATAAAAAATACTAAGAAAATGTATCTTTGGATCTCTGAGCAGATAAGATATCGATAAGACAGGTAACAATTTAAAATTATTAAACGTGAATGGATTGTTGGATTTTCATACATAGTATGATATGGTATAAAAGTTGTTTATTAAAATTACTGAAACTTCATAACATTAAAAAATAAATATATCGTTTAAAACGTATTTTAAAATTAAATTGTTAAAATATATACAAACAATTTAAATACTGTAATTAAGATACATAATGTACTTATACATTGCAGTACCCGCTACTTATTGGGTTTGGGGTGTGCTCCTAATCAGTAAGTGCAAGCTTGGTGGTATAAGTGGTACAGATACCAGGCTAGTTACCTGGAGATTGTGGGTTCGATTTTCACCCCAGAACAACTTGCGAGTTTTTTTCGTACGTGAGTGTCCTCAACTGTACTGAGCTAGTCGGTACATTTACACTTCAGAATTATGTCTAAGATACATTTGCAGTATTTTTATTAACTATATGGAAAGTACACTGTATTATTAAATATTAAATTACGTGACTGCCGACACAGTGCCGCCATGCTCGCCTTACGATTGCAGTCACGGTAATTATTCTTAGGCATACACACAATCCAATGCCATACACTGAGTATGAAAGCGTCAGCAAATTGGCTACTTAGGCACTCTCAGAAAAAAAATCAATTGTCCACTGTTGCACAATTTGTTACATTTCAAGAAGAAATGGATTATTTTCTTCTCTACATTTACATAGGTCTACAAGTAGAGTAATTGTCGGTTGACCAATCAGCGGCGGTTTCAGGATCCTGTAAAAGTGTGGGAATTTACATTTAACTCAAGCCCTGAAAATCAAGTTTATCATGTGTACCACGAGATTGCGTTGATTTTCTAAACGTTAAGTGAGGTTTTAAGCATTTCTATTGTACCATCTTAAAATTCTTTTAGAAAAAAAAGAACAGTATGCCTACATCGCTACTCTCTGTGTGTTCCTAATGGCAGGTCGAAATATCACCGCCTTTCGGATGAGACACTAAGATACTGGTATCGTGTGTTCATGTTCACTTTTTCACAGTACACTCTTTGGAAAAGAATTGGGATTGTTTCTTGATGTTCCGTTTAATCACCATCAGAAGACACAAACTGGGGTCCACTTTGTTTGACTGTGAGTTTCTCTGGAACCACAAAACCAATAAATCAAATTAGTAAAAAAACATTAAAAAGAAGCGTGCTAGGATTGGGATGTTGGACGTTAAGTAAGCCACCCGTGGTCATCGACATTCATCCATTAAAATTAACCATTTTAAATAATTTATTCTAAACACAGGGGCGGATCCAGTATCCAGCCAAAAAAGAAGAAAAATATAAAAACCCTATTTCCCAATTTTTTCGTGGTCGGTGTTACCCTGCTTTTCCTCATTTGTATGTCTATAAGTAGGGGGGGGGGGGCGTAACTACGTTTTGGCGATAATATGGGCGCGCGCCGGTCGCCCCCCAAAAATCCACCCTGAAACATTTCCTGTTGTAATGAAATCGGGTCACAGCCTAGGTCGCCATGACTTGGCCCTCAGGTGTTGTATTATTTTAGTCATGTCCGACAATATACGTAATTTAGTGGCTTGGTCTAACATACGGATTTTACGTTTAATAAAACAAAGTGTGTGTATTAAGATTGTTTCTGCTATTAACTATCTATTCTTTAAATGGATCATATTTAAAAGAAGTAACTTATCATAAAGATCACCACATTTCTAGAAAGCTCATCAAAGATTTTCTATGATCCGTCGATGCTTTTCTAATTTTTACGGCAGAGAAAGTTTCTATTTTATATAAATCTATAATTCGCCCCACTTTGGAATATGCCTCTCATGTCTGGTCCCCTATCGTATTTACAGATTTAAATCTTTTAGAAAGAGTGCAACGTCGCTGCCTAAGATATGTTCACAGGATATTGAGATTCGTCCCTTAGAGGATAGAAGGAAAGGGATAGATATTCCAGAAATCTACAGATTTTTAAATCATAAATTTAAAGCTTTATTACTCCCAAGCCTTCGCAGGAGGATCTCCGGGGCATTCCCTAAAAATTCACTATATTCAAACGAACCAAAAGTTGAAAACAGTTCTTCAGCAACAGTGACCTCGGAGTGAAAAAAATACCCCAATGATGTCGTGACATTACCTGACTGAGGGCCCTACCTACGGAATAGACGGCTAAACAATCCAAGAATCCAATAAAGACAATCGTGAAACTTGTTATTTAGTGCTTATTCTATAGTAATCCACGATTTTTTAATCAAAATTAATTCTAAAACATGATAAAAAATACCACATACTATTAATCTATCTTCCTTATTCATTTTGCCTTCAAGTCTAGTAGACCGTACACGTTGGATCTTCAACTGATTGATTATCTCGATTAGGATCTTAGTTTAGTTTTACATGAATGCTATCAAAATAAATTGTAAAACCAAGAAAAAAAAAAACCGGTTTTTTTGCTTCGTACGCCGTAATACATAAATAAAAGACCGAAAACGATTTTATGTTTTTTGGTATTTTAATAGAAAACTCGATTGCTCTGAACCTAGACCGGCACGGGTGCGACTGGCCAATTTATGGATAATGGTCTCCTGATTGTATTATTACGATCTTAGGTTAAGTTTTACAATGCTATTAAAACTAATTCTAAACCCAGAGAAAAAACAGTTTTTACCAATGCATGCCTATCACGTTTAAATTATTGAACATTAAATTAGTTTCAAAGCCTAGAATAGACAGTAAAAAATATCAAATACCTACCTGCTAGAAAGATTTCACCACAGAGCATAAAAATTGATTTTATACAATGTAGACATCGATTGCATGTAATTTACTTCCATTATATAACAGGCGTCTATTATTGACATTTGAATAACTGAGAATAAAATCAAGAGAAAGTCACACTTCAAGAAGTGAGTAAACGGTCTGACAAAAAGTGCTGCAGGGTCTGAGGTGAAAAAAGTTGCTTCACAGATGAAAAACACTTAGCCTACCATTTGAGATTGTGTGCAGTAGGCAAAACGGAACCGTCCGGAACATACATTTTTAACGATTTGGTTTTATTTTGGTCCCATGAACAGAAATCGGAAAAGTAAAATTTGATATACCTGGGGTACAATGAGTTTAAAGTGTGTATTTTTTAAAGGAGATGTAGGAAGCTTTCTGAGGTGACATTTTATGCCCATCCGGTATAAAAATAGAGAAACACAAATCAGTTAAGATATCAGAATATCAATAATACCGTGAGTTTGCCGAAGGGGTATGATACGAGAATACTTAGGTAATCAGTGATTGTCCAATGAAACACGATAAATGCTTTGATATAACGTATGTCTATATCATTTCCATTTGTTAGGCTAGTATTGCGATTAGATTATGATAAATAATGGATCACCCGCTTAAATATCATTATTTAATAGAATATGTCAGTCACACATGGATTCTGATCAAAGGTAATTATAAAACAAGACAAAAACCTAATAAATGGGTTAAATACCACTATAATCAGTAAAGTTCATTACGTTTTATAGGTTAGTAAGACCGTAAAACTATACCATTACACGTATTTGATTCATGGTATTATTTGCTTAAATGTCATTAGATATTGTTATATAATTGTCAACTTCAACTTCAAGTTCAATTTATTCAGAAAAGTTCAATAACAACAACAACAACATCTGAAAGGCAGCAGTATAAGCGCAATGCTTTTAAACAACTTTAAGTTCAATTTATTCAGAAAAGTTTAATAATAAAAACAACATCTGAAAAGGAACATTACAATACGCACAATGCTTTTAAACAATGAATTTTGATAAAAAAAAAAACCAAAACTTTTCATAAGCTTTAAAATGAGGGGTCAATTATCAAAATCGAACATCTATAACTGAAGATATTGGACAAAATATACATAAATTTCCTTTGTATTTGTTTATATTTCCTGTTGTTTATTTGCTTATTTCTCATTAACTTCCTGTGCGACAACCTGGTGGTTTTGCCATGCCTTGCATCATATCAATATTTTTTTTATTTATTCAAATTCTCACTAAATTGTACATATAAAAATATAAAACATTATATATAAAAATATTTATAGAAAAGACAAGAACGATACACAATCAGTGAAGGATGGGACCAACAGGTGATAGACACCTCTAGAACGGTCCAGTCCCAATTGCACAATTGTAAATAGAATTGAATATATTATTTAAATAAACATGTATGTATAATTTAAAAGGCAAAATACTGAAAAACCAACAATGCTGTGGGTAACGATGGATGGAACACAAATGAGATACACCCTTTTGTTAGCAAAGGATAAAATGAAAACGTAAAATAACCAGCCAGAAAGATAAAAAAAAAGTATATAATAAAAGAATAGTCATAATTTACTAATATAAGTATTGTTTACTGGCCAGCATTTACAGCAGCGGCAACAAAATACTCAAGTGAAAATGTTGTGAGTTGCGTATTTATTAACAAATAAATCTTTGAAATGTTTCTTAACCCCTAACATGAAACTATAAGGCGTAATTGCTTCTCTAGTAGCTAGAAGTAGCTGATTCCACATGGGAACAATGCGTTGAAAATACGTCATTTTATGAGATTCAGTATTATATGACAATTTCTGACAGCAAGTTTAAGATCATCAACAGATGACCGTGTTACATGGCCAGTATTGTCTATTGAAAATGATATGAAATCATTAATATTGAGATCATTCATATTAATTAAGCATTTATGAAGAATACTTGATTCATTATTTAGTTCCATTAATTGCCATTGGATATGGTTATTTAACAGATATACTGTACGTCAGTCGCACATGAATTTTGATCAAAATCAATTAGGAAAAAAAAAACAATTAGTGGCTATATCAGTGTTTTAGTAATGTTAATTTTGTTTTTTTTTTAGGTTAATTTTAGATCCGTACTTGATTCATGATGTGCTTCGCTAAGATGACCTTGAATATTGTTAGGCCTATTTAACAGATGGTTTCAGTCACACATGAATTTTGATAACAGTTAATAAGAGAGAAATCTAAAAAAAATACTATACCAGGATATTTTTATTGTTAATTTTTTAGGAAGAGCGCACAATTTAGATTTTCAACTGCTTGCCGTTAGCTTAAATGGCAAATGATATTGTTCGTAGATTACTCGCCTAAAAATGTTGATCAAAATAAACTATATAAAAAATACTAAGAAAATGTATCTTTGGATCTCTGAGCAGATAAGATATCGATAAGACAGGTAACAATTTAAAATTATTAAACGTGAATGGATTGTTGGATTTTCATACATAGTATGATATGGTATAAAAGTTGTTTATTAAAATTACTGAAACTTCATAACATTAAAAAATAAATATATCGTTTAAAACGTATTTTAAAATTAAATTGTTAAAATATATACAAACAATTTAAATACTGTAATTAAGATACATAATGTACTTATACATTGCAGTACCCGCTACTTATTGGGTTTGGGGTGTGCTCCTAATCAGTAAGTGCAAGCTTGGTGGTATAAGTGGTACAGATACCAGGCTAGTTACCTGGAGATTGTGGGTTCGATTTTCACCCCAGAACAACTTGCGAGTTTTTTTCGTACGTGAGTGTCCTCAACTGTACTGAGCTAGTCGGTACATTTACACTTCAGAATTATGTCTAAGATACATTTGCAGTATTTTTATTAACTATATGGAAAGTACACTGTATTATTAAATATTAAATTACGTGACTGCCGACACAGTGCCGCCATGCTCGCCTTACGATTGCAGTCACGGTAATTATTCTTAGGCATACACACAATCCAATGCCATACACTGAGTATGAAAGCGTCAGCAAATTGGCTACTTAGGCACTCTCAGAAAAAAAATCAATTGTCCACTGTTGCACAATTTGTTACATTTCAAGAAGAAATGGATTATTTTCTTCTCTACATTTACATAGGTCTACAAGTAGAGTAATTGTCGGTTGACCAATCAGCGGCGGTTTCAGGATCCTGTAAAAGTGTGGGAATTTACATTTAACTCAAGCCCTGAAAATCAAGTTTATCATGTGTACCACGAGATTGCGTTGATTTTCTAAACGTTAAGTGAGGTTTTAAGCATTTCTATTGTACCATCTTAAAATTCTTTTAGAAAAAAAAGAACAGTATGCCTACATCGCTACTCTCTGTGTGTTCCTAATGGCAGGTCGAAATATCACCGCCTTTCGGATGAGACACTAAGATACTGGTATCGTGTGTTCATGTTCACTTTTTCACAGTACACTCTTTGGAAAAGAATTGGGATTGTTTCTTGATGTTCCGTTTAATCACCATCAGAAGACACAAACTGGGGTCCACTTTGTTTGACTGTGAGTTTCTCTGGAACCACAAAACCAATAAATCAAATTAGTAAAAAAACATTAAAAAGAAGCGTGCTAGGATTGGGATGTTGGACGTTAAGTAAGCCACCCGTGGTCATCGACATTCATCCATTAAAATTAACCATTTTAAATAATTTATTCTAAACACAGGGGCGGATCCAGTATCCAGCCAAAAAAGAAGAAAAATATAAAAACCCTATTTCCCAATTTTTTCGTGGTCGGTGTTACCCTGCTTTTCCTCATTTGTATGTCTATAAGTAGGGGGGGGGGGGCGTAACTACGTTTTGGCGATAATATGGGCGCGCGCCGGTCGCCCCCCAAAAATCCACCCTGAAACATTTCCTGTTGTAATGAAATCGGGTCACAGCCTAGGTCGCCATGACTTGGCCCTCAGGTGTTGTATTATTTTAGTCATGTCCGACAATATACGTAATTTAGTGGCTTGGTCTAACATACGGATTTTACGTTTAATAAAACAAAGTGTGTGTATTAAGATTGTTTCTGCTATTAACTATCTATTCTTTAAATGGATCATATTTAAAAGAAGTAACTTATCATAAAGATCACCACATTTCTAGAAAGCTCATCAAAGATTTTCTATGATCCGTCGATGCTTTTCTAATTTTTACGGCAGAGAAAGTTTCTATTTTATATAAATCTATAATTCGCCCCACTTTGGAATATGCCTCTCATGTCTGGTCCCCTATCGTATTTACAGATTTAAATCTTTTAGAAAGAGTGCAACGTCGCTGCCTAAGATATGTTCACAGGATATTGAGATTCGTCCCTTAGAGGATAGAAGGAAAGGGATAGATATTCCAGAAATCTACAGATTTTTAAATCATAAATTTAAAGCTTTATTACTCCCAAGCCTTCGCAGGAGGATCTCCGGGGCATTCCCTAAAAATTCACTATATTCAAACGAACCAAAAGTTGAAAACAGTTCTTCAGCAACAGTGACCTCGGAGTGAAAAAAATACCCCAATGATGTCGTGACATTACCTGACTGAGGGCCCTACCTACGGAATAGACGGCTAAACAATCCAAGAATCCAATAAAGACAATCGTGAAACTTGTTATTTAGTGCTTATTCTATAGTAATCCACGATTTTTTAATCAAAATTAATTCTAAAACATGATAAAAAATACCACATACTATTAATCTATCTTCCTTATTCATTTTGCCTTCAAGTCTAGTAGACCGTACACGTTGGATCTTCAACTGATTGATTATCTCGATTAGGATCTTAGTTTAGTTTTACATGAATGCTATCAAAATAAATTGTAAAACCAAGAAAAAAAAAAACCGGTTTTTTTGCTTCGTACGCCGTAATACATAAATAAAAGACCGAAAACGATTTTATGTTTTTTGGTATTTTAATAGAAAACTCGATTGCTCTGAACCTAGACCGGCACGGGTGCGACTGGCCAATTTATGGATAATGGTCTCCTGATTGTATTATTACGATCTTAGGTTAAGTTTTACAATGCTATTAAAACTAATTCTAAACCCAGAGAAAAAACAGTTTTTACCAATGCATGCCTATCACGTTTAAATTATTGAACATTAAATTAGTTTCAAAGCCTAGAATAGACAGTAAAAAATATCAAATACCTACCTGCTAGAAAGATTTCACCACAGAGCATAAAAATTGATTTTATACAATGTAGACATCGATTGCATGTAATTTACTTCCATTATATAACAGGCGTCTATTATTGACATTTGAATAACTGAGAATAAAATCAAGAGAAAGTCACACTTCAAGAAGTGAGTAAACGGTCTGACAAAAAGTGCTGCAGGGTCTGAGGTGAAAAAAGTTGCTTCACAGATGAAAAACACTTAGCCTACCATTTGAGATTGTGTGCAGTAGGCAAAACGGAACCGTCCGGAACATACATTTTTAACGATTTGGTTTTATTTTGGTCCCATGAACAGAAATCGGAAAAGTAAAATTTGATATACCTGGGGTACAATGAGTTTAAAGTGTGTATTTTTTAAAGGAGATGTAGGAAGCTTTCTGAGGTGACATTTTATGCCCATCCGGTATAAAAATAGAGAAACACAAATCAGTTAAGATATCAGAATATCACTTAATATTCAATTATTGTATAGGTAATAGTACATCATACAGGTCAGATATAACTGATTTAGCATGGCCCTTCTAAGTTGAATGAATATCCCAAGTTATAGAGGCGCTCCTCCCAAAATCCATCTAAAAATCAAATTTCTTTGGAAATTTACCTGTTTTTTTATCTCTAAAATAATAAATAGTTACCTGCATACAGGGGCGCAGCCAGGATGGAATGAAAGGGGGGGGGGTCAGCAGTGGTGGCGCCAGGATTTGGCGTGGGTGTGGTCCCAACTCAGGAGGACCCGGGGGGCGTGGTTGCCGGTTTGGTTTTGATGAGCAAAAAAAAAAAAAAAAGAAAAAGAAAAAAAAAAAACATCATTTCCTCGTCTTTTTTATTGAAATAGATTATGCGAAGTTGATTTCGGTCTGCATTATTACCGATGGCTGGTTTACAATTCATGCTATTCACACATTATAACTTTTTTACTAGAAATTTTTTTTCTCAAAAT
>JAOTQE010133507.1:0-12000 GCA_025631205.1 Nesometra sesokonis
GTATTTCTTCAAGATAAGCAAGTTATTTTCAAAATCTAATTTTTGTCATTTTTCAAGTGACAATACATCTTTAATAACCGTTTAAAAAAAACAGTTTATTTATCACTAGAAACGTACCCTTTGTGTATTCTTAGAAATTGTTATTTTTATTTTAACCTAGGTTTTAGAGGTGCTTAGGTTTTAAACCACATCAGTGCTATCAAATGCTTCGAGATATTGTGTGAGCACTAACAACAACACTTTTCTTCTGATTATTAGTGTTTCTGATCAATACTAACTACTATTTCCCCCATGGTTACAATAATTGTGTAGGAAACATTTTATTATTAAAATTAATGAAAAATATATATTTAATTTACAGTGAAACAAGATACAACCAATGCACAACACAAATTTAACAACGATTAATTTTCTGTCTTTTAATTATTTTTTTCAGGTTAATGATGTCATGGAAATTGTTACATCAAAAACTAACAAGTTTCTATTGTGAATTGTCAAACCAAGCAAAGCAAAGTCCACAGGGTAGCAAGGCACACAAACAGCTTCGGAAACTGTGTATTCTGCTCAGCTTCACACAGACCAGCCTAGCAAAGCTAGGCTGCAGTATTCCTGTCATCTACAATAAGAAACGTTCAGAGCCTAGAAGAAAGATTTTCTTGCGAGGTATGAACTCAAAACGTCCCTTAAGGGTGGGGTTTCTACAATTGGCTTAAAAATTAACTGCTCAAGTGATTTTGTGTACATTGTAAGAAAATTGACACGTTGCCAAATGAGCTGATGAGCTGATTTACCTTACTTATCAACCCAATAGTCACACACTCGGGTTAAGAACCTCTTTAAGTACTTCAAATATGCAAAATCATAGCTCTTGAAAACATGCATGTGTAACAGTCATCATGATATTCTCTATTATATCGTGACATTTAACACTTTTAAATTTTGAAACATAAAATAAAATTGTCATGGATCATAGATATGATTTTAGACTGTCAAAGGCCCCTTTAAATTGTCAGACATTTACAGAAATTAGCTGTCACTGTCAAATACAGTACTTAGATTTTTCATCAAATGACACTCCTTTTTTTTAACAGTAGTGAATGCATCAAGAACTATGATCCAAACATTGGTTATCTGTATGTTCATTCAAGTTGTTAACCAATGAAAGCCCTTCTTTAAGTGCTCAACCAATCAAGCATAGTTCATTAATTTGTTAGCCAATCATTATCATTGTCTAACTCTGTCAAACTCTGTCCAAACTGTCAACCAACCATATCCCATGCCACCAAATCCCCACACCATTCAAATGTTGTTATTTGTCAATCAATGAATGTCTTTCGACCATTATCAGACATGAAACAGCCTGAATTTTCTTGTTGTCAATTACCTAGTTTATTTATGGAATTACTAGTCATTCGAATACCGTAAAGTTTGCATAACATAATTATGATCTCCTTATATTAAAATATTCCCCACCCATTAAAAGATTAAAGGATAAAGATAAAAATAATCTGTGGAATAAAAAAGTAATTGGTGAAATAAAATCAGTAATTATTGGAATATAGATAAATTTTTAAGGTTTATAGAAAAGAATTTTGGATCAAATTGCGTATTTATTTATTTAAAGCCTTTAAATTTCTGTCATCATGTGTATTTTAAAGTTACATATTATTTATCATTTTATCAAGAACTGTCCATCAATTTAAGTATTTTTCAATATCTTGATCCCTCTGTTTATCACAAAGGTATTACATATTTATTTAATATTTTATCATATTTTATCTTTTAATATTCCAATAAATTCTACAATCCTGAGTTAGTTTTGTTTTCCTTATTTTATTTGAACCCGCCCATATATTTTTTTAACTGAGTTGAGGCTTATACTGCCGTGCAAATTGTTGCCTGTAATGTCACAGGCTGCTGTCACGCGGGTGTCACCACTAACATCACATGTTGTTTTAGCGACTTAATAATTCTTATAAACTCTTAATCTTCAGTCCAAACATACAAGTAATGTTTTCGTTTGATTCTGTGGGTGATAAGGAGATCCCAACTTATCGGCAGTTTCATTTCATCTGTTCATGTTGACAAATGAATGCCAATTCTATGACTGGTAGTGCTTACGCCTTTAATCAGTCGAATCCTGGTTTAACAAGCAAACTATTCCCGATCTTTTCATCTGCTTATGATGACAGTTTACGGTGTGTTGCTTTGCGAATTGAGCGCCACCACGCCCTCAGATCATTTCCTTTTTCACTATTGCTAGCGCCATCAACCTTGACCCACCTGGCTGTCCTGACAACTAATGACTCACAATTGGTTTCATTTTGAAATTAATTTATTAATATTCCTTGTAGCATTCATTTCTTTAAATTTAACCTGTAAAGTCTATATTGATCATGTCTCAAAAGCAATGAACTTTGGTAGTTTGTCTATCAAAAGAAATGTTCTAAACATTATTAGTGATCAGTATTTAAATCTTAAAGACTGTATTAAATGGTATTTAGATTTTAAGATGATTTTGAAAGCATGTTATTATATAAATCCACCTTATAGAAATAAGTTAGTTTTTATAATAATTTTTTATTGCGATTTCTAATACTGGGAGAAAATGTAAAAATGCGAAAGACCAAGCTGCTGATGTCTTATAACGTCTTACGACATCACTACAACATATGCATGCAATTCTAATAATAACTACACACGTATTGAGTGCGAACAGTGCACATGGTAACAGTCACTGCTTACGTCATAAGGCACCAATTCATTTAACTTCTCGACATTTTAAAGTATTTAATTTCATGGATTTTATTGTTCATTAAAACAACCTTTGTATATATTTGAACAGAAATAACAGTGATAACTTAATTGTATCAATAGGAAGGACATATGATCATATTTGTCTGTTTTTTGACAAGTTTATTGTTAATTACAAAAAGTAACACAGAAGATCATTATTATGCTGTAGAAAATAATGTTTAGGCCTAAATATTTATTGTCATAGAAAAATGACAAAAATGGACTTTGAAATAAAAATGGTAGTTTTGAAGCAATAAGGTGTGATGCTGGCACTAGAAATTACGGTTTAAAAATATTTACCCCCAAAATTGAACATATTTATTGTATTCTAAAAACTAACCAGAAACATAAAATGCTTGAAGACTCTAAATTTTGTTCATTTTTCAGTGTGAAATTCTTATTAAATTATGTTTAAATAAACTTTGTTAAATTTGCTGTTACTTTCATATGAGCAAGTTAATTTCAAAATTAATGTTTATAATTTGTTGGTCATTAGCAATACATCTTTAAGCATTTAAGCAAAAGAATTAATGTAGAAGAATTGAGATGCCTTCACTATTTATAAAAAGATTTTTCAAGGTGTTGCACACAGTATGTATTTGTCAAAATAAAATTCCCTGTGTGTTTTTCCTTTTCACTGTTTTTACTTTAAAATGGCTAAGAATTCATAACAAATTGTTTTAAATTTTACGTGCTCGTAAGTAATATGAAATGCTAAGAATTGTTAAAAGCAATACAACTTGAATGTTATTATTTGTCTATAGTTTAGAAGATTGTAATTAGTAAATTTTTGGTAGGTGTAATAGAATAATGGGTTGTAATTATAGGTTAATTTCTAAGGTGTGTTTCTGTTAAGTGGAGTTAATCTACAACCACCCCTTCCATACTGACAACCCTTCCTTTGGACTATCCATCTTCATCCAGATTTTCTTATAATTACTTAATAATAACATTTACCTTTTTTTTATTTTTTGGGACCGAAAAAGTGTGGTTTTAGTATGATTTTTTTCATGGTTTAGGGAGTAGGAGATGGGGAGAAACTGAAGTTTAAAGGTCAGTGCTGTAGGTAATTAATTTCTAATGTTGAAGGAATGTTACAAATGCTTTGAACTCTCTCAAACTTTACTACCCCGCTTTTTGTTAATCTGTGTTTGGGTTTTTTTTATTGTTTAAATTCTTTCCCTTTGCTTTATGGTTTTGAGACCTAAAGAGTTAAGTGTGACATTCTTTTGGGTTCTTTGTTTTTTTTGGTGTGGGAGGATGGGGAGGTTAGAGAGTTGTACTGTAGTTTAATGGGACATTATTTGATATATTTATATTATTTTCATATGTTTTGTTTAAATTGCAAATGTGTTTTTACATGATTCATTTTGAAATGCTCAAATGCATGCATCACCATTCCCTACCTATTTGCATACCTTTTTCTGTTTCTATAGACAGTGTCTGGTGAAATTTCTGATTCATAATGCTTGTATCCTTTCACATTGACGCATACTGTTAATGTTATCAATAATATCTATAGAAAGTGTTAATACTTCATTTACTGGTTTTTCTCCAGAAAATTATGCTGTGTTAGGATTAGTTATAGTGCACCTTTGATGCAAGGTGTGTACAGGCCTTGCCATAATTTTTTTTTTACCAACTAGACAACTGGGCTTGTTGGCTACAGATTTGAACTTGCACAGGTGATACTACGAGCTTACTATATTTTCATAATATTTTTAAATTATCCTGTAAAACACAAGACTGATTGTAAGTGAACCAGTAGAAGTGAAAGGTTGTTTACAACTGTTTCAGATGCTCTCACATAAACAAAAAATAAAAAAACAGTTGATGTTTTTTTCGAAATTTTATGTGACTTGTTTAGGCCTAGCAGTGTGGCATATGCATAGGTGAATTTGTTAACAATTACATTAAATGCTAGGATTACAAATTTTAACTCTATTAGAGAGTCGTGAAACATGGGGAGGTTGGTTAGTTAGTTAGCTAGTCCGGGAAGTTTTCAAGAGCTAGTACTAATTCGAGGCCTGTCTGTGTGTGTAATGCCATAAGTCTGTATGCAAGTCATTGATTGTTCATATTTTCTGATGATTTAATTGGTGGAAAAGGCCCTTTCTAATGATTCCAAGGAATAATTTGATTTACAATTCCATCTCCATCAATTCACCCAACCGTCACACTCATTTTGTCACAACTCATGTGCAAAATATACGCCTTGGTAGAGAGGATCCTTGGGGGAATGTTCATTTACTTTCACAAAAGATATTATTTATTATTATTTATTTGTTCAAATCAGACACATTAATTGTAGTTCAGACTCCTAAGAGTGAGGTTGAGAATTTGAAACTCATGCTGGACAATTGCTTGCATACTTGGGCAAGCCACAGCTCATTTTGCCTCACCTAACCCAAGTATACTAGTGAAAATTGTTACCTGAGAGGTACTAATGCTAAATTCAATGATTACACAATTTCAACGTTATGAAATAACTATTCAAAAGAAAGCCTTATGTCTTCCTTGATCAAATGACTGGGTATAATGTAGAGTGCTTCATGATCCTGGATTTAAGATTGACAACAGTATGCAGTACAACAATTAGTACAGTACCCATAAATAAATAAATCCCTTTTTTCTTAAGAGATACGAAAACATGTTAATTGTAACAACCCATCATTCCTATTTGTATTTTAAAATTTCAATAAGTTTATTTCAAATCAAAATCAACATTAAAAATGTGGCAATGGAAATAACTGTCGTATTACAATGTAAATTTGCAATTACATAAAATGTTGGTAAGTAATATTAATAATACAACATAAATTTACAGTTTGAAATAATTGAAATTAAAAGTGAAAAAGGAATGAGCAAAATAGGCAAAACAAAACAAATGTTTTTAGCATGTCCTCAATAACAGTAATATTAATTAATAAATTTTGCATTTTCTCCTTCAATTATTGGATTCTATTATATTACAATATTTTTTAGGTTGTGAATCATTGATGTTTTCAAAGCCATCAGCTGCCATTGACCTCTGGCATACATCCTACATACGTACACAGGCCCTTACCTTACCAGACAGAAGTTCTGCTACCAACACCACAAGACACTCTATAGCCTCGGATTCTCTACTAGCCATCCTTTACACACACATCTTGAATCTGGACCTGGTGTCTGCCATTGAGATGATTGATTCTCTGGTAGAATGTTACAGCCTTGATGAGACGTCTTTGGAAAACAAGGTGCCTAAGCTCACTAGAGCTCATGTGTCATTCTTGTTTGCTCTTATGGGTGGTAAACAGGTAGGTAGGGTTAAGCACCCAAATATTTTGCACTTATATAACATGATATAAATAATTTTTGAGCGAGCTGGAAATAATAAGTTCTTAAATATTCACATTCATACATTCTAAAGATAAAAATTAAATAAAATTAAAGATTAAGGCCAAAAATGGGGTTGGTCTAGTGGTGAATGAGCAGTAGAAACACCAGAAGAAAACCCCTACTCTTTTCTGAAGACTGTTTTCTTTAATGTGCACATTAAGACCAATGACTTAATGTCTCATCCAAAATGTGCTATTTGTATTTCCACTCCTGAGCTGAAACAGTATTTATTGAGTCCTCTCAAGTTAATTAAGTATACAGGGTCTAATCTTTATTGAATAAGATTTGTTCCATCAACAGAAGTAGCTGCAAACCAGGTGTGCACCCATGTCACTGTTTGCAGCCATTTTACTTGCAGTATTTACATAATATTGAATGCCTTTGCGGAGATATCAAAAAATATTGTACGAGTTGTGGCAAAATATTGAATGAGTTGATGACGAGTTCGATATTTTGCCACTTCAAGTACAATATTTTTCGGTATCTTCCAAACATAGGCATTCAAATAATTATTATTCAAATAGTTTACTTGCTAATTCAGATTTGTCACCCAGGTCTCCACCTAGCCTAGGCTCTATGTGATTTATTCTAAAATCAATGGCTTTGCAGAAATTTTCCAACAATAATTTCTATCTAAAATCAATGGCTTTGCAGAAATTTTCCAACAAAATTCAACTGCAGTTCTTTTAGCTTTGTGTATTATGACCATTTTGCCTACTTGTAGTTCTTCAACCATTGTAAATTGTGCGAAATGCCAACTTTTTAACGTGTGGTTCTCCAGTAGTTTTGTATGTTCGCCATTTACAGGACAGAATGCTGTCCTGCTACGGACATCATCCACTTCTTGAATAATCAATCTTCGGTTGCTGAAATCAGGTGACAGTGTGCTGCAGCAGTTTTGGGGCTATATATTATCCACATGCCATTCAATACTACAAAATATTAACCTGTTAAAGCAGCATAATTGAATAATTAATAATATTAACCTGGTTTATAGGTTGATATTCAAGCTCAGACTGATAAGGTGTCACACTGACTGAGTTATGAGACACTCAAAGTGTTATGAATTGAATGTTTCGTTTACACAGTATTTGGCTCATGCAAAAACCAACATAACTCCAAAGCTTACGTTTGAATTAATTAATGATTTGGACAATATCCTTTGAAGTCCATTGAGAGGTATGTTAAATTTAGACTTCCAAGCATTACATTAATTTCAGCAAACAGGGCATGTTGGAGCCAATTCTGTAGTTGTTTGTTAAACATAGAAGGCATGTGCTTGCCTTTAACTTGTTTTCTTTGGGAAGAGATGTTATTTTTTATTAATCCACTATATTCATAATCATAAATGGCATCTTTATGTATAGAATTGAGTTTAATGAATCTGTGAGCATAGAGCCATGTTGCACATTCATTTTTTTAAATAAAAATTACTCTGGAGCATTCACATTTAAATTTGTGAATAGATAAGGTTATAAGGAACTTTATAATTTGAGTGCAGCATCCACGAAAGATAATTCTCTGGATGAAATTTACATATTGAATGAGTCTTGTGAAGGCAGGTGGATTTTTATTAGGCAACTAAAATTTTGAATTAAGTTTCCCGGTTAGCAAGCAAATGTTTTTCCTCATTAGTCTTTATTAATTTCCTTTTTATTTCAGATTTTTAAAATCTTTTTGAGCATTTTCTTCTAAATTTAGTTCATTTTTATGTTTACCTTGGGGCGATGTTGCATGGCGTCATGGATGTGCCTAGACGAAACCCCATTAAGTAAATTTCCTGATCTAATAATTTTTCTATTCAATTTTTTTTAGATAATTTTATGGAAATTGGATATTTTTAGTTGAGGAACTTGTTCATTAGCGATATTTGTGTTACATAATTAATTCTCATTATAGTAAATTGTATTATTCATTATTAAATGCAGTAATTATGTACAATAGGTATTCATTCAGTATTACCCTTCATTCACAAGACCATGTGGCATCCTTTCTTACTTGACATCAATGCCCAGTCGTTCCTCTGGTCTCAATGATGTCATGGAAACTTAGATATGCTTATTGAATTATAATTTCAATCAGTAATAATTGATATTTTTTTACAAAAATAACAAAGACTTTAATATGATATTGTAAACTTTGTCACAATGACATAATTATAGATTAATTGGTCCTTTTTTAGATACATTCTATTTAACACATGCCTTTATGCTCAATATGTAAAGTTGAAGATATTTACGATTTGTAAAAAAGAAAAATATCTCACCTTCTCTCCCATCACCCTGTATTTTTTTCTATCAACTGGAAAGTGGTTTTCACAATTCTTCCAACAAATGTTGAGTTGTCTCTATTTTATATAATATTCATGAAAATAATTCATACTTCTGATACATTTAGTCATTTTATGTATATTCATCATTTTCTAATAAAAAAAAACCTATCTTGGAGAAAGAAATGTAGCTTTTCACATTGATGAAAATTAGGAAATCCAATATGGCTACCATGAAGTCACATGACCACATATGGAAGGTACTAAAATTTCTCCCACTTTTCCGTAGGCAATATAGTTCCGACCTCTATGCACTGAGAAATTCAAGATTACCTCATTTAGGTTTTTCTTTAATTTAAAAATCACATTTTTTCCTTTAAAAAAATGAAAGAGTTAATCGGATGGTTATTTCTAGAGTTCGACATCAGAGTAAATCCATAGCTGTTGAAACTTGTAATGTACCTAATAAAATGAAACTAGAGAGTGAGAAATTGAAGTTGATGGAAATCCTTGAAGCAGTGTTTTCACAACAATTAACAAGTCTTGCCCACCTCTAGATGCCCCATAACCCTCCATCTAAAATTCATGACAAGTTGGAAGGAACCATGTAAATTGAGATAAAGAAAAAATTGAAGTATTTAAACCATTTCAATCAAGCTCAGTTTTTTTGTTATTTCCTTTTATAGCTTAACTATAATTTATTCAGATTATTATTATAAATATTTGACGTTCATCGGAACTGCAGCATTTATTTAAACATGAAGCAGTTTTTTTCTTGCTCTTTTCTCTTGTGATTATCTGTGATTGTGTTTTGCATGTTTTATTATATCAATTTCTAAAAAAAATCTTTGTTATCCCAGAACAAATCTCTACTCAGTGGAACCAAGTCAGGTGGCCACTAACTTTATTCATCTTGTGGACACACTTTAAAATTGCTACTCCTCTGTTACAGTAACCTTCGATGGATCATGCTGAAAAAAATTTTCTACCATATGATGAATTGAACTCCTGACCTTTGATTTGTAAGAACAGTCCTGTTAAACAATGTCTTAACCAACCAAGCCACGCATGCCACTGATGATATTAGTCATATTTTATAAAATGTGTTTTTAAAGTAATAAAAAAAAATATAATCAGTTATTTTTTAATTTTTGTTTTGACATTAAAAAGAATGGGCCTTTAAAGTTTGTTTAGACAAATAGTAAGGCTGTGTCCAGACTATCAAATTTTAATTCGACCAACAAACTTTGACATGCCTATATTTGGGCATGATGATGTCACACCATTACCATAAATAGGAATGTTATTACCATATGTGAGTACAATTAAAGTTTTTGTCAAATAAATTTGATAGTCTGGACTGAGCTTAACATTATGTAAGGTTTGAATTTCTTATTTCCCCTCTCCTGGGTCATATTATATTAAACACTTTCAGTTCCAATCATCTATCATTAAAGGTCTAATTTTCTGTACACCTGTTTATGCTAGGTAATAATATGCTAATAGTAGAACTACCAAATGCTTTGTTCTCTACTATTAATTGTGATATAACAATTAATGACAATTTTGAAACACTTAATGTGTCTACAATGAGGTCAAATTGATTATTAAAAATAGCAAAGTCATTAAAGTATAATTTAAATTTATGTTTTGTAGCATATTCAATAGAGAAGTTGACAGATTACGTTTAGGTCAGATTTGATATCCCATTGATGGAAATATGAAGGTGTGTCGTGCTCAGGGGTTCTAATGCATGCATCATCAATACACTGGGTCCAAGGACTGTGCAAACGTAGCTGGGGGCCATTCATACCAACTGTGCAACTTCCAAACACTTCCTACACTATATTTTAAACTCTGTTGTAGTTCTGCAGCAAGATGTTGCATCTGTTAACCACACTTTAAGATTAAAAATATTTCCTAAATTTCAACATGGTTTAATATTTCCTTAATTTTCAAAAGGTTTCCCTGGTAAGTGAACCCCATTGACAAATCTAAAAATTGACTTAGCAGTGTCCTCAAAATTGGTTTCTTCAAGTATTTTAATTGCTCTTCTTTGTACCTTCTTGTATAAGTTCACTATCCATGTATTAACAAAACTGAGGAAGCCATTATAGCAAGGAATGCTGCTAAAATTAACCATACTTTTCTTTTTTTCTGCAGGATGACTCTAGCAATCCACCTGTCTTACCTTGCGTGATTGAGCCTGCAGCCAAGATTGCCGTGTCAACCCTTGCTCGATTCATGGCCATGTACTTCTGCAACCAGGACCTGTTTGTTTATCCTCCCTACAATCCACGACCACTTCCTCGATTAGATTCAACAGATAAAGATATTGGTATGTTTTTCTGTTTAAACTCTATAGAATATTTAATTTATGTATTATCATTCCATGTTATTTGTACATATTCATGGTAGAGTTTTGTTGATGCATCTAAAGACAAATTAAATATTAAGAAAGTATCCCTCAGTAATCTACACTGTAGTTATTAAAAACAATTACTAAAGCCCTGGCTGAGGCATTGATTTTCAATTAATTTCATAGAAACATCATTTTTTGTAAACTTTTGGAAGTGGAGGGATGAAATCTCCTGGGTCATTGAGCAATTTTTCTATCCAACCTGACTTGGTCTACAAAAAGAATTACAAGACTGATGGGCCACACGTCCTGGGATAGTCAAATTAGCCCCTATATTGCACAGCCATAAGCTCAGTTTATGACAATAGGCAGAAATCATTTTGTTTTAAAAAACAAAATAATTTTTATTTTAAAAAACACAGAATAAACATTCAGATATTCAATATGATCCAACATGTTAAAAAATGCAGTTTAAAGTGACCCTGTTTAGCAATATACTAAAGCAATTTTCAAAACCCCTTTTCTCAAAACTCTAATTTTTGGAACTTCTTTCTTAATAACTTCAAAAGGAAAAATCATGTGAAACTGATTTTTTTCTGCGTGTTAAAGATAATAATGTGTAATTACGTAATATATACTGTAATTTTAAATTTTTTGACTTATGCCTTTGGTTTGACTTTGCAACATGGGGTATGGAACAGTGAATTAACATAAAATATTTTCTATTAAAATTAATTTTACTGCAAACAAACTGTATGATTATTTAAAGTAATGCACATCCACAAGTGTTAATTAATGTGGCATACACTCTATGCCAGGTGTATGCAAAGCAGGTCATGCTTACTATAATGCTGCATTTGGCAGTACTGCATCTTTTTAATTCGTTAAAAAAATTGCCTGCCAATCTCAACATGCTTGTTTCAAAACTGGCATAATTCCAAAGTTCTTCTCTCACGCACAACTGATAAACAGGTTCCACCCTCTAGCCTTTTACTGAAATTTAATTACAAGGAGTAAGATAACATAGTATTAAAAAAATACATATTGCATTGTGCACTATGCATATGCTGATCATACCATGAGGGAACTCTTTCTTCCATTATCATACTGTATTGTGTGTAAATATATATTTTCAAGGCTACATTTGGTAGCCAAAAAATGTATGCATAAGACATTTTTGGCATTCTGTGTTAAG